>JBAMJV010011112.1:0-47268 GCA_037951105.1 Echinarachnius parma | reverse complement strand
TAACTTCTTTCTGCAACAGGATTGATCGTAAATCTTGGATTGGTCGTAAGTAAGGCCATTTACGATCAATTTTGGGACTTACGATCGATCGTAACTCTTTCTGCAACGGGGCCCTGGAGACATGCGCCACCACCTGATATTTAACCATAGTTGTTAAAACCATCAACCTGACCAGTTCGAGGATTCAAATCATTGACAAGGTGCCAATACAAGCTGTTTATGGTGATCCCTATTGAAGATCTTTTTCCAATAAAGAACATGACGTGCTTCTCCATGGGAGGTTAGGTCACCATCAATGACAAGTATGCAATGTCACGGATTCAAACAGTATATGTCTATGTTTTTCTAAATGTTCAGTGCTCATTCATGAACTACTTGTGTGTCCTTCTAGTCCAATGAACATTTCTATGAGTCAAATACAACTTATTATTATGTGGACTTGTTGAAACAATGATGTACCAGTACAACTTGAAGGGGTAAGATGGCTCAGAAAATGGCCTACAACATTATCACAAATTGTTACATTGTTTAAAGATATAAAGTAGGTCACTCTGTTTTTCTCCGGTACGATTATCATTTGTTAATCATGATTGTTTTTGTCCATGCCCATTACTTTGTTTGATTGTATTATCGTGTACATGAATAAAAAGATCTTCCTACTTAACACATTAACAATAATTCGACTGAGAGTTGAGGTAAGCGCTACTGCCTTTGCCGCTTCATTTATTTTCCCTTATCTCTCACTACAGGCTACACCTACAAAATATTTACACTCATTGCTGACTTCTGCATTAGTTCCATGTTAATATTGGCAATATACGTAACACACATACACACAAGTATATAAGTGCATTTCTGTCAGATATATCATTAAATTGTTACTAGTAAGAAAATCACTTTATTAAATGGTTCATATTGTATTATATTCTTTATCAAGGTCTATTATACAGTATATCTGTACTCTATAACCAATATATATTTCGTCATTCTACAATATTTACATTTCATTATCAACCCTATTTTACCTCTACTATAATGATTTAGTAAAGTCAGATACCAACAATACACTATTAGGAATTCATATTCTTATGTATTTTATTGTTTTTAATGTATTAATTATTCTATTGTTTTAGTTTATACCATTTCAAAAACTTTCGAAAATTCAATTGAATGCCATTTGAAGGACTTCAAATACAAATTGCGTAACGTTTTAACTATCTTGAACATTTCAATGCATTTTTGTGTATAACTGAACGTGCAATTTCAAGTCCTTTGTGTAACACGTGACTTAAAATGACACGTGACACATTAACCGAATATATTATGCAGTCAATTCTGGTATCAAAAGATGCACACTACTCTACAGAATACAAATCTGAAGCGATGTGATGACATCATAATGCTTGTTAGTGTTATTGTGAAAATAGCAGAGACAAACCTTCATGAACCCTAAGGATTTAAGGCCCTATTAACGTACATTATGGGTTAAATCGTTTTACACGTTTTGTGAACTTCCAGTAGCTAGATTGCGAGGTTGTCCACCTAGGTTGTGATCCTAGAAGGTCCTAGAAGACATTTCTGGTGAACAACCTTTTATAACATTCCATGTATGATATCCTAACAAAAAGGGTGTTTGCTCCCTGGGTATAACTATTACATCCCTTTGTCAATGAGCAAACGGAATGTATTCATATACCTAATACTTTCCACGACGGTTTATCTCTTTTTTTGTTTTAAGATTTCTGACAAAAATAAATTACGCCGTATCGCTGTCATGTTAAGAAAAATCGAGTTCCAACAATAAAAGTTGAAAACCATGAGAAACCCTAAACAGATGTCAATTCGTATTTTGAAACTTGAATCCTCGGCCGCATTAGCCTACCTGATAGGCATCGTGCTGTCTGGTAGGTTCTACCGGCAGTGTACTAACCGCGATATGCCTAGTTTGAGCGTGCAGCGCGAAGCCTATCGTCAGTCATGAACGTGAACAGTTTTTATTTTCTTTATTTGCCTTGATTTACATTGATTCTTCGTAGGGTTTCTACGAACCCCCTGCAAAGCTATTTCATGAATATTTATGTAACATGGACCAAAATAGGCCAATGAGCGATGAGGCTGTAACGTCATATGAACTCTGTAGTGGCCAGGGCAGTCACATGCACACCGTACACAGTCACACACAATCTCACACAGAACAGTGCGCCATGCGCTATTCGACGTCTCTCTCCCTCTCTCTCACACAATTTATCTCTGACTACGGGAACTTGTTGGTCTGAGTGCAAAGTTTATGGCGATTTCAGAATCATGAAGGGAGTGGGTTAAAGACCTCAGTTTAGGCCATGAATTGAGGTCGGTACGAGCGACTCTGTACCTCATGGTAACGTCATACATATATGAATAATGATGAGTAAATGACTGATGATAGGCGGATGCGCTCCGCGCATCGGGTTCGAGATCACCGGTTTTCCGTCTCCATAACGCGATTAGTACTTGCCAGAAAGCTCAGACGCCTATCAGCTAGGCTACGGCCGCATAGCAATTTGCGTCTAACCTCTTTCACCGATCTCATTGTCTTATATGTATCTTATAATAAAATGCGATTTTAAAAATGTAAATAAATACAATGTCTTCAAAAATTGATATCAAGGATACAAAATTACAAATCATTACCGCCTTTCATATTGATTTGCTTAATTGCGGGTGATGTAAATAGTGTAAATAGTAAATAGTTGATTGAATGCCAATCCGCCCAAACATATGACACACGAACATAAACATAGCCCCTTGACTACGGGAACCGAGTGGGTATGGTACAAAGTCTATGGGGATTTCATAAACTCGTAGGGTACGGTTGTTGTTGTTATTTTGTTATTTTGGCGTTCATTCAAAATGGATATTTACGCCATTACGGGCTTTACTTCCTTTTCGTAGCTCTTTTGTCAGTGGGGGCAATTTTCCCACGATTATGAATGGGTTATGGAACAAAAGAGTCAAGCCCATTTTGTTCATGACCAGCTATAATGAAATGTGTAACCATTGTGTGGTCTGCTAAGCCGCCCAAGCCAGCACACTAGCCATGACTTTGTATAGAATTACATTTGAGAATGTGTTGATTGGGGCCGGGGATGGGGATGTACCGGTATACAGTTTTGGGAAACGCCCCCCCCCCCCCCCCCCCCATGCACTAACAAAGTAAATGGACGCTCTTATTACCAATCATGTGAAATAATATATTAATACTAATAGGCTACAAGATGATAACTAATTGCCCTCGAAACAGCTACTATTAATATATTTGGTACATTATCAGATGATGCTGATTATGATGGGGGTGATGACATTGTTGATTGGTAATTGATAACGATGATGATGATGTTGATAACAATGATAGGTATAATGATGATAACGATGATGATGACGATGATGATAACAATAATAATAATAATACTAATGATAATAATAATAATTAATTCTTCATGAAAAAGGTGACGATGCATACATAACGTGGTGATGGTGTTAACCAAGTCGACGACGACGGTGATTATGATGAAAATGATGATGACATCATACTGATCAGATGCTGCTGATTATGATGAGGGTGATGACATTGTTTATTGGTAATTGATAACGATGATGATGATGTTGATAACAATGATAGGTATATAATGATGATAACGATGATGATGACGATGATAATAATGATGATGATGATGATGATGATGATGATGATGATGATGATGATGATGATGATGATAATGATGATGGGGATGACATAGATGGGTATAATGATGATGATAATTTGATAATAATAATGATGGTAACAATTATAATGAAGATGCACGATGATAATGGCGATGACAGTGATGGTAACATAATGATAATGAAAATACATGGTGACAACGGTGACAATGCATTCATAAGATGGTGATTACGACGACGATGGTGATGATGATGATGACATTGATTGGTAAAATGATGATTAAGATGATTATGATAATGATGATAAGTCCTTACACGCTGATGTATGTTATTTTAAGGAAAAGCACCTTGATATATATTTATTAATGTGTTTATTTCTTAGGATAACTTTGATATCATGTTTGATTTACTAAAACTAATTCATGAAATCGTTTAATACTTCTGCAATCGAAAATGTAATATTTCGGTATCATCGGTATCCTCTTCATGCGATTTCTCGGTAAACCTGCAGGTTTGTTTGTCTTTTTTACAACGTTTAAAAATAGAGCTTTGTTGCATAGGCGAGCAAGAAATGATACGCCACTTAATCCCTACAAAAAATCAATAACTTTGTCGCGTTGTCGTTGTCTTGCGAGCATTGTGATGAGTCCAATGCGTATTATACATGGCCATGTAGGCACTAATTCCCACCTGAATGAGCAAGAGTATTTTTTTGATCGGGGGGGACGGGGGGGCGTTTTGTTTGCATAATCCGTATAACATTATTGCACAACATCAGAATGGATTCAACAATAATATAATCATACTATGACATCAAAAACAAGGATTGACATGAAGAAGGTATAATCGGTAGAAATATGGCATGCAACGATATGGCGTAATATATTTGTGTCACAACTGTATTCGCTATCTAAAAAAGTCTCTAGATAAACCGTCATGGAAATAAATTCAGCATGCTCATTGACAACAGGATGTAACAGTTAAGCGTTACTTTAAAAAACAGATAAATACAAATCGGTTAAGTAACATTTTGATGTTTCTAAACAAATATCTAATTGGAATAAATATCGAGCATCACCATATATATAATGATGTAAGAAAATGTGTGAAGATATCAACTAAACTGGAGATTAACTTTTTCGAGAATAATTATGTATATCTAATCATTATTTACATGAAATATTACACCGTATTTTGATATAAAATGCCACACATTCTCAAGCATAATATAAATGTAGTTGTTGATGATCTCTCTATTACTTCACTATTTGACAAAAATACAGTTTTCACTATATTTTACAAGAAATGGTTTAATCCAAAATGTTTTAGAGAATGCCCTGGATTTAACGCATGTTTTTTACAAACAAAAATATTGTTTTTTACTTAACCGTTTGTAAATTGTTATACGTTTTGGGCACGCGATGGGGTTGTAATTATTATGACAAAATAATTAAGAGGTACAGGTCTTGATTAATAAAATCCTCTTTCATCATAACTTTTAGTCTATCCGGTATAATGATGATAAAGAGTATGATGATAATGATGGGGATGACATATGATGACTGTTTATAATGATGATAAAAATAATGATGATGATAAATTATGATGATGATAATACTAATGAAGATGATGTTGATGACAATTATGATGGCAATATGGATACCATTGATGGATATTATGATAAGATGATGGTGATTATTATAAGATGATGGTGATTATTATAATCATGAAGATGATGATGATGCATGGGTTTATTGGCCAACTTAGTTAACTTTTCATTCGTATTGATAAACGGTTCAATAAACGGTTCAATGCGAAATTAAGCCGTAGGCGTAAAACTGTTTTTTCAAATTTTTCTTCATTCTGTTTACCTCTTCTGTTGATTGTAAGTGAGTTATCACTTAAAGCATTAGATTTAAAAATCATGGTATTAGCATTCTATTTCGCCAGCGGAATTCACAGGAGGCTGTGTGATTGCGTAATGATTTTCTACATTAATACCATATACCAACATCATGTACTCGATTCCTTATCATTCCCTCACCCAGTGGCATGGTGTGCATGGTCGGACCAATTTGGGGAGGGGGGGGGGGGGGGGGAGGGGGCGATGTATTATTATTGGGGGCCACATCGCATATATTTCTTTGGTTTTTCGTCTTCAAAAATAGCCAATGTTGTTTCAAATTTGCTCAAATTCGCCCCATCCCCGTCATAAATTCAGGCTTTTGAAAATGTAAGAAACATTATGGGCGTGATTGATACCCATTCAAAAGGGTGGGGGTTATCTTTTCACCCCCCCCCCCCCCCCCCCCCCCCCCTGATGAGTAAGTATTACGTAAGTCTTTACGGACATGATAAACATTGTAAGAAAAAAAGGATTAAACAAAATCTTTTCATGGCAATGCACGCGTACCCCCCCCCCCCCCCCTCTCCACGCACACATTGCACGTGCACATGCACGTTAATGGCCCATTTATATTGTTACATACCATTACGTCACATCGTTAGCATATAATTCGACCAATAGGAATTCGCGTGTATTATAATTTGGCGGCAACTTCGTTGCATACACTGAACGACGTGCATTCATGTACATGTAAAACGACGATGCGTTCATTTCGCAATACCTATCGTGATAGAAAGGACGTACGTGTAGATCCTCCTCGATCAAAGCTTGGCCCTTACATAATTGTCAGTGGTCTTTGGGATTCACTCCTGATCGAGGAGTAAATTTATACATTGGTATTCATTGAATCCTGTACAAATTCAGGAGTAAATTTATACATTGGTCTTGGACTTTGGGGTTCACTGCTGATCGAGGAGTAAATTTATACATTGGTCTTCATTGAATCCTGTACAAATTCAGGAGTAAATTTATACATTGGTCTTTGACTTTGGGGTTCACTCCTGATCGAGGAGTAAATTTATACAATGGTCTTCATTGAATCCTGTACAAAGTCAGGAGTAAATTTACTCATCGGTTTTCATTGACTCCTGTACAAAGTCGCGCATATAAATATACATTCGCCTGTGATTCACTCCGGGGCGGGGGGGGGGGGGGGGGGCGGGGGGCTGACCACATTGCATTTTTGTGTATTAATTGTTATTTAATGCTTATGTATTGTATTGTTTTAAGCCAGACAAGTTGTGGAGGACTGCAGCCCCCTCCTCCTCCCTAGCCCCCACTCAATGATACATGATTGGTTAGTTTTATTATGTGAAAACAATAATGTGAATACATTAACGACATATTGGTTTATACACATCTACAATTGAAAGGTAGAATAAAAGTACAAAATACAGGTTAAAATATCGCCATTTAGGCTTCAAAGAACCACTAATTGACAAACGAACTAATAATCGGATTTCTTTTGAAATAATTATCTGTTAATGATGATAATTATCATTATTAAACTGACTTTTCCTCCCTAAAAAGCAGAAGAGCAAAATCTCTATCTACAATCCATCATATTGGAGCACTGACAGTTCACATTAACTATTCGAAATACATTTGGCTTATACCCTGTATACAACTTGGCACATGTTTGAATAATTCGTCTTCGACACTGAAAGCAATTTGTAGTACATTCACAACATAAAGAAATTATCAAACTATTTGTAAATTACTGTTAATATGCATAGGTAAGAGCATGCATATACTGATTACACAATTGATTAATTATACATATTGTACATGGCAAATCTACACTTGATATACATCATAATTGGAGCAGCCACTGATAGTTCACATTGATGGTTCAACAGACATTTGGTTTATACCTTGCATACAACTTGGCACATGTTTGTAAATGTTGTCATTAACAATGACGGCAAGTGGTAATACATTCACAAACATACAGATATAAACAACACAAACTATCAAATCATTTGTAATTTAATGTTAATTTGCACAATCAAGAACATGAATATACTGATTACACAATTGGTTGAATATACATTGTACAGGCTCATCTACACTTGACATATTGAGAGATCGGCTAAAGCATCCGAGCAAGTTACAAAGAAGGGACGTCTGGCATAATGTTGACGATTCTTAGTACAGTGTCCATTTAATATATACATTATTTGTAATCATTTATTAAGAAATAAATTGATATTACACACACTTTAACGCATTTCTTGTTTATATACTGACAATATTATCAGCAATGTTTTAACCCGATACATGTAGAGGCGCATGATGCAAAATTACTTAACATAACATAAAGACTGCGGTAAGAAAGTATAACAAATACAATTAATCAAGATTAAATCGAGGCTAGAGCTGGATACGCCCAAATGGTGCAGCAAATCGCATCCATGGATAACCATTATACTTGATCTTAGTTGGTTGTCTCGCGCCCCTGGTCTTAATTCAAATATAGGACCCTTGGAAATAGAAGATCTAAAGATAAATCATTTCTATGTACCTTTTTTTCTCCATGATGAATAACAATATACGCAACAGGGAAACACTCGCGAAACAATAGTTTGAAGATGGTTACATTAAACACGCACCTAAATCAATGAGACTTTCACAACACTTCACAACACTCGATGGTACTTGAAGTCATGAAACAAAAACTTTCAAAAGAAATTTAAATATAATTATGTGAAGTGGAAATCAATCATAAACTGTCATATCTACACAATTGTTACATGCAAATTGCTTACAATTGAACCCATACATAAAAGACGAATGAAACTTGAAATGTAACATTAATAGGATAATGTTATTGGATTACAACACAAGAGAAGTAATACTTTCCTGACTAGAGGACACATCTCATACTGAGCTGTTCAGCATATGTGATGCTAGTCGTAAAATAGCGTTAACTAAGGATGATACTCACATCATTTGCCCACGGCTTCTCTTACTACATGTGTCGCACTTAGAATTATGTTCCACTTTATAACGCTCAATAGATAAAGAGGAAACCAAACAAGAAAGATGGAATACCCAGCCAATGCAATGTTTGCAGTAATGTCATTGTTTCTTGTAGTACATCCATGCAGTTCGTTGTCATTTCAGTGTGAAAGACGAAATGGCACACGTATCATTGTTCACTGTATGGCTGAAGGATACTGGGCAGTAAATGAGAGTCTTCAATTGTATCGACCTAATGGTAGAGCGATCGGTCATTGTGATCCCGTGTACTGTTCGGAAGGTCGATGCTACTTGTCATGTCAGAATGAGGAGGAACTTAAAGATCATTTCAATATGAACATGTGTGGATTAAACTGTTTTTCATTCACCATTACAGATCCTGTGGTAGACACTGATTACGGCGAATACTATATTTCCTTCGACTCTTCTGATAAGGTTCGTGTATTGGACCTTGCTAAATCTTCAACGGAAAGCACAAATACTACGGAAACGTCGACTAGAGAACATGTTTATGCCAATTCCTCCTCTGCACCAATAGTCAATGTTTCAACCAGTTTGCTTGACTTCGATACTACAGAACTGAGAGATTAGGAAATACAATATACTGTGTCTGTGCTGTCGAATTATACCACAGGGTCCCAATGTCAGCAAGAAACATGCTCGACACATTCGTCAATTGGTAATGAAAACGAATCAAACAATAATGATATAATATTTAACGAAGTTTTTTTCAAAATCATTATCCTAACATTATCTTTAGCGCTCCTGTGCACCTTCGGAACAGGATTCTTTCTTCTGGCGCGTAAACGCAGACGAATTGAAAGACTGAACCGAGACCTGCAACACATTTCAGTTGCCCTGACACGATCAAACACAGCAGAGGCGCTAGATATATCATCCAGGATACCGCAGCCACAACTAACACCCCTTGCAAGTAACAATGCCCATCCTGCCACTGGCTATCCTTCGATGGATCATCAGGCCCCGGAGTTGCCTCCAAGGACCCAATTTAGTGACCCTAGCAGAGTACATTTGCCGATAGATGATTGCTCGCCATACGAAGAGAGCATGGGTAACTTCAACCCTGTGCCTACTTCACGTGTTCCTGACCTACAGATTGGTCAAGACGGTGGAAGCGTACAGAATGAGAACACGTACTGCACAGTGGATGATTGTAAACGGAATGAAGCCACCATTCTGGTTGCGAGTGGTCAGAACATATCATTTCCAACCGTCGAGGATCTATCGGTTGACTGCAAAACTGCCGATGATGAAATCCTTAGTATGTTGTATGCCAAGCCAGAGAAGAGGAGGAGGGTGCAGCAACATAATTCCACTAATAACTTATCATTTTCTGCAGAAGATGATGAATCTGAATATGACGTCCTTAGATACAACTTCGGAAAAGAAACAGTTTGCATTGTGATGTGGCCAATAGTACGTCAGCACTATCATCTCGAAATTTCGTGTAACAGCACCAGAAAACATGTAATTCGTCAACCAAGGGGCGGATTTTCTTATCGGCGCAAAGTTACTTTCACCTATGCTTTGATAATTACTGATATGTAAAAAGACAATCAATATTGTTTTTATAGGTTACCCGACTGGTTCATTGACCGGCTTTTAACACTGTTGTCCTACGATGTCTGGTGGGCACCAAGTAGCAGCTACTTCATACATCCGCGCTCCTTCTGACCTCAACAATGACCACGATACTGAAGACCCGCGCATTGTTGCACCTGATCCCGGAGAGAATAGTGAAGCGATGTCAGCAGGGAATGCGAACAGTCACTTCCATCGCTATCCGGGTGATACTCCTGCTCCAAGCAGTGGTGATGACATCTACGCTGACGTCGGGCAGCCAATCGTGTGTTCACCTTCGACCCCTGCTTCTCTAGACCATGTGAGTGATGTATTACAGGCAAGCGGAGGGGCATGCAGGAGAGTGTCATCGGAACCCTTGGGCAGAGATCAGGGTCAACTTTATCTGGACGAGTTCTTTGAATCGTCTGACTATGAGCTGCTGAGCCTGCAAATGGATAGGGAGTGACAGTTATGACGGCATTCGCCCTAATCTTTACCAGCAGACCATGCTTCCACCGCAGCAACTCGTGATTCTGTCAAGCAAGGGATGACCTCTGGGCAGGCGATCGAAATGGTTTCATCCGAATCCTTGCGCAGATATCCGGGCCAACTTTACCTGAAGGAGCTTTTTGATTCGTCTGACTATGAGCTGCAGCTAAATTCGTTCGCCGAAAACAGAATTATAGAGAAATGGGGAGGCATGACAAGAGTCATGGGAAAACATTCGCGCGCCTTTGGTATAGCGCCACCGGAAGTCGCGGGTTCGGACCTGGACAAAGATGAACAAAGATTGGACTTCGTTTCATAAATACGAGCCGTCGAACCTTTACACGGGATGAGAAATATTATGCTATTTCATTAATAACTCTACCATAATTATACGCGGATAGAAGCTCTAACAATTTATTTATCTTCGTACGTTTAATTAGCCTACCTGATCCATTTATTTACCAATTGTTTATGAAGATGTTTTCCAAATATTTATCTAGTACAGAGAGTAAAACGAGTATTATATACATTCTGAGTGTCCAAGCAATTTATTTAACATTATATAAATCGTTTACATTAAGACAACATTGATAAATATATGAACATTCCGAAGATTAAATAGTTATGACATTATTGAGTTCCCGTACATACACGTTGCACCAACAAGTCGAATAAATACATTTTAGATTAAGTCCATGTGATCTTGTTATATAATGTTAATACTGTACACATATCATAAACACTCTTACAATCTATCATGCAGGCTATTAATCATTAATGCAATGATTTGTAATGCTAACTTATACAAGAATGCCAGTATCGTTTTATAAAAGTCAATTGCGCAATGTTATTATCATCGATATTTACTAAGCAAACTGAATCACACATTCAAAGTCCATCAGCGATGATAATTTATATGTAATTTTTATTTGGTGGTATACGTATATGCACTTTTGTTTGTGTCAGTTGACAATCAAATCAGGAATATACATATCATAACAAAGAAATATTGTATATAATATCACTTCATACAATTTTTTGTAACATATCCAGCAAAACAAAAATTCGAAATATAAATTATAAATATGCAACAGTTATTCTAAAGTAATGGACAATACAATTGAAATATGTAAATATCTTTGCATGAAGGCAAAGAACACAACCAAATATTAAATTATGTAAATGGTCATAAACCTTTCTTTACATTTACTGTGTTGACATTTGTTAAAGGGGTAGTGCAGTATTGGTAGAGAGGGCGCTGAACATCAACATATTTGTGTGAGGTAATGAAAAACTGAGTGTCGAACGTGAGAGAACATGCAATTTTAATGGCAGAATAAACTTTATTTGGTCAAAATCGAAATATCAATAAATATATTTGATCTTATAATTATTTGGGGCCCAAATAATTAGAAAATGTTTTCAAATATTATAAAAAATATACTTTCTTAAATAGTTGTTGATGATCTCTCGATTTAATCATGATTTCAATAAAACATCACATGCATAATTTTGTATAAAAAATGGTTAAAATCAATGCCTTTTTAGAGAGCGCCCTCTTGTATTTGAATGGCTCTTTTTAAATGATAATGGGCTTTTGACTTAGTCGTTTATAACTTTGTATACCTTTCAAGCATGGTGGAGTTATAACTATTAGTTTATAATGTTACTGTCCAGGTTTGGTTACTAAAGTTCAGCCTTACCAAAACTGTACTACCCCTTTAAAGGATGAATACGTTTAGAAAGTTAATCCTAGCATGAATAAGAACATACTATATATATTTTGTAAGACATTTGAGTAAAACAATATAAATCATTTTCAGCCACATAGAAATAGTCAATTAAAGTTTTAAAATATCTTGTTAAATAATGCTTCGCGGTCAACTAAATATTAATTCAAAATAATCACGTTAGTAACATTGCACATGTGATAATGATTATAATTATTGTGAATATTAACGTGTTCAACAAAAAAAAACATTACTTAATTTATTGGAACATCTAGGCTTGTCTACATTCGCTATATTTAACACTCAATCAGGAGGCAAAGTATTAACATTTACTTTCATAATAAATTATGTTTCGGCACAACTTGAATGTCTACTTTCCTCTCAATATGTTTCGTCTGCGTGTTTGCTTATACGTCTGTGTGTTTAGCGTTCGTGATTAATCGCATTACATGTTAAAACTGTTAAAACATGTAAATATGATGAAAGGCAAGGCACAATAATAATTAACAACGGTATTAAACAATGTATTGAACATTGTAAAATATAAGAGTAAAACCAACATTGTAACAACTTAGAGGAAATTATCAGACCAACTACTTAACAAAAAACAAGTAACGACTTACAGCTTATGTAGATCCACTCAAACTATGATTTATGGAATGGCATATCAACACTTTGCGTTAAATAAAATAACTATAAAATGGTGTTGCGTGGATAAGAAGTGATAACGACTCGATGCTTTGAGAAAAAAGACAACGAAGTTGATTTGAGAAAACGCTTTTGTGTTTACACCTTCGATCAAAATGCATTAATCCTATGGATCCGATCAAGGGGGCCATGATGAAAAGATTACTATGGAAAATGATTAATAGAAAATAACGGCCAACATGAATGTTCACTACTAATTTAGCTTAATCATCAACTATATTACATTACCATCAACCATAACGTGTGTTCCTTTGTGTCTGCCTTTGTCATACAAAGCCATAATTATCAAACGTTAACATTTATTCACCATCAGCATTATCAGCAGTGTGTTAAATATGAATAACAGTTTTGGGAAAGTTACAGAAAAAATTATAATTGATTACTTTTGTTGAATAAGTATCTAAAAAGGGCTTGTGTGGTAAAATCCGAACCTAACGATGCGTTAAATGCAAAAATATCGGAAGAAATCTAATCCCCGCCCGTGAAGTATACATCCACCTCCCGTTCGCACCTGTCCGCGCCGCTAGCGCTGGACTGGATATATCGAAGCTGTGGACAAGTCCGTATAGCGAACGCACGTGGCGTATGCGCGATTCCGCGTTGGCGATATCTATCCCGAATAGATCAATATATGATTTAGTAGATTAGTAGGCGGTTTCTTGGCCAAATTTGTATAATCCCATATTAGTAACACTATATTCTTTCACATGGTTGGTAATAAGAGCGTACATTGCATTTTTAGGGGATGGGGCGTATTCCCACTATTATAATTCACCTTTAAAGTGATTCATTATTAACATCAAATTATTTTGTTTAACATGATATATTGGACCTCAATATAATTGTAAGATTATTGTGAATTATATATCATAAAAACTGAAATTGATGTCCGTTTTTACCCCCGTTCGAATTTGGATATAATAAACAATCGATTCCGAATTCGAATACATTAACCTACAATTAAAAAGCGTTCCGGAACGTAATTGAATGCAATGTTATTCAGTCGATCGTCAGAGTAAACGGATTGCTTTAACTATAACCATATTATAGACCCATTGGATGCATAGTTGAAATCACCTTTGAACACTTACGATGAAATCCACATGTATTGAAAGTCGGACAATCTTAGAAAACCTAAGGATGACGCTAACTCAAGAATAAATCAAAGGCCAGGGCTAGTAACGACGTCCCGGGTTGCCACGGTTGACCCAACAATAATCACTGGGTACACAGTAGGGCTGATATGAAGAAGTTATACCGCACTCATGGTGAGAACGATTGAAGCACCTATAACTAGAGGATCTGAAGATTTATCATTAGTTTCAACTTATTCCCGTGAACAATTATACAGGGTGGCCCAAAAAAAACGGAACAGGGCACTTCCCAAAATATAATACCACAATGTTTATGTTCATCGGATAGGGTGTCCTTTCCAATGAAAAACGATACCAAGAACAGTAATTTTGGTCAGGTCGTTTTTGTTTAAGGACGCAGTGAGTGAGACCATGTCAGGTGCCGATTTATGTCGATTTCGACCTATAGTCAGGTTCACTATGTAAAGTTGTAAACTTTTTTTGGGGATTTGTAAACCTATACATTTTTGGAATCTGTATAGTATAAGAAGTCAGAAAACCAATGTTTACAATTTGCCGGAAGCATTTATGGCGGCCATCTTGGATTTTCAAAATGGCCGCCATAACAATAGGTGTTTCTCATTATCTCAGCTTCCAGGTGGCCTAGAGTAATGATTTGAATGACTAAACATATGTTTTCATGGATGGGGAAGACAATGGTACAATGTTAAATAAGATCAACACAACCACAAAGCGGCCATCTTGGATTTTCAAAATGGCCGCCTTGAAAATCAGTGTTTTTCAATATTTCAGAATTTAAGTGGCTTTGAGTCATGATTTTAACGGCTAAACATATGTTTTCATGGATGGGGAAGACAGTGGTACAATGTAAAATAAGATAAACATAACCACAAAGCGGCCATCTTGGATTTTCAAAATGGCCGACTTGAAAATCAGTGTTATTCAATATTTCAGCATTCAAGTGGCTTAGAGTCATGATTGTTATGGCTAAACATACATTTTCAGGGATGAGGAAACTGGTGGTACATTGTAAAATAAATTAAACATAACCACAAAGCGGCCATCTTGAATTTTCAAAATGGCCGCTTTGAAAATCTCTGTTTCTCAATATCTCAGCATCCAATAGACTTAGAGTCATTATTTCCACGGCTAAACCTACATTTTCGCACATAAGGAAGCCAGTGGTATAAAGTTTAAAAAAAGCTTGTATAACAATATAGCAGTTTATCTTGTTCACAATACGTGTTTCTCATTATCTCAGCTTCCAGGTGGCCTAGAGTAATGATTTTAATGGCTAAACATATGTTTTCAGGGATGGGAAGGACAGTGGTACAATGTAAAATAAGATAAATATAACCCCAAAGCGGCCATCTTGGATTTTCAAAATGGCCGCCTTGAAAATCAGTGTTTTTCAATATTTCAGCATTCATGTGGCCTAGAGTCATGATTTTAACGGCTAAACATCCAATTTCAGGGACTAGTAGGCCAGTGGTAAAATGTCAAATTAGTCAAACATAAGGTTCCACAAAGCGGCCATCTTGGATTTTCAAAATGGCCTACTTGAAAATCAGTGTTTTTCAATATCTCAGCATCTACGTGGCCCAGAGTCATGATTTTAATGGCTAAACATACATTTCCAGGGATTTGGAAGCCGATGGTATGAATTAAAATACCGTAAGCTACACACAACCACAAAGCGGCCATCTTGGATTTTCAAAATGGACACAAAAAGGCGTTTTGTTTCACTATTTCGGCATGCAAGTGGCTTAAAGTCATGATTTTAACGGCTAAACACATTTTCAGGGATGAGGAAACCAGTGCATGGTACGAAGTAAATGAATCTAAACATTACCCAAAAGTGGCCATCTTGGATTTTCAAAATGTCCACCTTGAAAATACGTTTTTTCTCACTATTTCAGCATCCAAGTGGCTTAGAGTCATGATTTTAATTGGTAAACATACATTTTCAAGATGATGAAGCCAGTGGTTTAAAGTAAAGTGAGCTTAACATGATATAGATTATAATGTTAGTTTCATTATAACAGATGTTCTTAATGGTTCAGAACTTCAATGTGTAGCACGTTATACCTCTAGCATGTTTAGATAGCTTATTGACATATTTATGCAGAGTCTTTGCATTTCATCATCCTCATCACTGTCACTGGTCGACAATATATTATTCCTACAGTCCTCGTCATTCTTGCACTGAGTGCTACACTGGCAGAGGTCTATGCATGATAAATTATTGGACCTACACGAGCATCAATCTCAGTCTGCTTGGGTCCTACTAATTAGCGCGAACAAGTGCAAAATAATGCGACATGTGCGAAGAAGTGCGAACCTGCTGTGTCATTGTAGTAGCCATGCTGCAGCGGATCCCGGAACTGGTGCAGAGCAATACCTGCCTGGCCCCATAATGTGGCATGGATCTGGATCTGGATCTGGATGTGCTGCTTGAGATGCAATGCTGACATATCCGCCTGCTTTGAGGTAGACTAGCAGCATGCAGGTTGCCTTGCCTATGTGAGAGAACCGTCCCGTGTTGTCTTCCCCCTTGAATGCATGGAAGGCTGGTAAAGCCTTTGCTCTTTCTGAACATATATAGAGCTGTCTATATTGGCTGCACTGTGACCACTCCGGAAGCCATTTCTCAGCAGAAAGTCATAGTGTGCAATGACCGACTCTGCATCAGGTGGGTTACTCTTTGATATCAGCGCGGCATTGTGTATGAGCAGTGAATCCGCCTCTTCATGATTGTTGTCATCGCTTTTCAGCTCGCTGTTGCTCCTAGTTCGTCATGTGGCAGATGCGATCGATAATCAGCGCTGACGAGCCTTGGTTGTACTCCAGTGTTTTTGCTGCAAGATACTCAGTCAGGTCAGCCTTCGTTCTGAAATGGGAAAAGCTAATTGGGATGTGATTGATGTTGGTGTCATCTCTGATCTGACAATGGATCAGATCCTTCCCCTGACTCTGTTTCTCCCTTGTGGTATTCTTCAGGAAATTAGCTTTGTATGTCTCAAACACGAGAATGATATAATCACACAGTATGGTATTGAAGTATTCAATGAGGTATTTGACTGTCACTACCAGACTAATGTCTCTGATAAGATCATTCTGGTGTATGAAACAAACAAGCCTGATTCCCTGAAGAATACCACAAGGGAGAATCAGAGACAAGGAGATTTTCTGATCCAATATCATATATCAGAGATGACACCAACATATCACATTCCAATTATGACCCGTTTCTTTTCCCACGACAAAACGAAGACTGATCCGACTTCGTATCTGACAGCAAAAACACTGGAGTGCAACCAACATGACCGAGCATGGTGGATCAGTGGTTGGAATGTCCGCCTCATGCACGGGAGGTCCCGGGTTCGATCCCAGACCGGGTCATACCAAAATGGTACCTTCTGCCTTCTATCCAGGCGCTCGGCATCTACATAATGGAGAAGGGAATTTTAATCACACAATTTACCAGAGGACTGGCCGGCCCCTTCTGTAGCTTTCGCTACATTTTGTAGACTTGTGACACAGGGCTAATAAATCGGAGATAGGCGCCGCCTTATATGCCAACATTGGCAAGGGAAGGTCTTTAACTTTTAACTTTTTTATCAACCAACATGACCAGGGCTCGTCAAAGCTGGATATTGCATCTGCCACTTGGCGTATTCATATTAGGAGCAACAGCGAGATGCAATTCGAGGACAATGATCACGAAAAGGCGGATACACTGATGATCAACAATACAGGCATCAAAGATAAGCCTGCCTGATGCAGAATTGGTGGTTTTCATTCCATACACTGATGTTCTGGTGCTGGTCATGGCACTATTCCTTTGCTGAGAAACCCGTCCATGTCGATGCCTTCCGGAGTAGTCCAAGTACAGCCAATATAGGCAGCTCTTTGTCCAGAAATGCAAATACTATTCTAGCCTATCGCGCAATTACAGGGGCAGGCAACACAGGACGGTTCTCTTGCATAGGCAAGGCAACCAAGCTGCAAGTCTACCTCAACAGGTGGAGAAGTCATCAATACACTGTAGTTGCTTTTAGATGCCGCTGAAGTCACTGAAGATCGGCTGTCATCACTTTCTACATTCGTCTGTAGGCGACTGCATACGCACTAAAGGGCATCGATATTGCATCCCCGAGTTGTTCCAAGCAGCAAATTCACTGAGTCCAGATCCGGGCCACATTATGAGGTCAAGAAAGCCTTGCTCAGCAGCCGTTCCTGGATCCACTGCAGCATGACTACTACAAGGACACATCAGCTAATCAGGTAAATCCGGTCCTCCCAACCTTCAAAGCCATCATCGAGATGGTGAGATACCAGTGCAGAGAAGACTGTTCAAAATGGATGCTCTTGCAGGACCAATAATTTACCATGCATAGTTCAGTATGAACTCAGTGCTAGAATGACGAGGACTCTCGGAATGACATGTTGCCGACCAGTGATAGTAATGGTCATGATGATGATTATGACATCCAAACATTTTGCTATAAATTTGTCCAAGAAGCGGCCTAGACGTAATAAAGTTATGATTGCTACACATAAACGTGCCGAGGTATTATTGACAAACATTATTATATGGTGAACAAGATAAACTGCTATATTGTTATACAAGCTTTTTTTTAACTTTATACCACTGGCTTCCTTATGTGCGAAAATGTAGGTTTAGCCGTGGAAATAATGACTCTAAGTCTATTGGATGCTGAGATATTGAGAAACAGAGATTTTCAAAGCGGCCATTTTGAAAATTCAAGATGGCCGCTTTGTGGTTATGTTTAATTTATTTTACAATGTACCACCAGTTTCCTCATCCCTGAAAATGTATGTTTAGCCATAACAATCATGACTCTAAGCCACTTGAATGCTGAAATATTGAATAACACTGATTTTCAAGTCGGCCATTTTGAAAATCCAAGATGGCCGCTTTGTGGTTATGTTTATCTTATTTTACATTGTACCACTGTCTTCCCCATCCATGAAAACATATGTTTAGCCGTTAAAATCATGACTCAAAGCCACTTAAATTCTGAAATATTGAAAAACACTAATTTTCAAGGCGGCCATTTTGAAAATCCAAGATGGCCGCTTTGTGGTTGTGTTGATCTTATTTAACATTGTACCATTGTCTTCCCCATCCATGAAAACATATGTTTAGTCATTCAAATCATTACTCTAGGCCACCTGGAAGCTGAGATAATGAGAAACACCTATTGTTATGGCGGCCATTTTGAAAATCCAAGATGGCCGCCATAAATGCTTCCGGCAAATTGTAAACATTGGTTTTCTGACTTCTTATACTATACAGATTCCAAAAATGTATAGGTTTACAAATCCCCAAAAAAAGTTTACGAAAGCTAAAATTTCGACATAGTGAACCTGACTACTAGTCAATGCCAGTTTAACCGCACTCCTTGCCCGTAATACCATTCAGCGACCAGGCCCATTCTCTCGGCACACGACTGAGTGAACACTAACAATAGTGCGCGATGCTCAACGATATGAACGGCGGTTCGTGCAATTCATCAAGCGCTGGCTCAATACAAATTGACAAAAAAGAGAACCTGACATGGTGTCACTCACAGGGCCCTAAAACAAAAACTACACGACCAAATTGACTGTTCTTGGTATCGTTGTTCATTTGAAAAGACACTCTATCCGATGGACATAATACATGTGCTACTTTATTTTGGGAAGTGCCCCGTTCCGTTTTTTTTTGGGCCACCCTGTATAACACATAAAGTTACTATAGTGTTAAACCAGGCCCGAAGCCAGGATTGTTCAGGAGGGGTGCGTAATTTACAACAACGGGACCGAGACCAATCGCGGCCGAGACCAAGACCACTGGTTGGGTCGTCTAAGCGGGGGAATGGATTCCATTGCCTCCCCCCTCAAATTTCAAGGCCCAGACGGGACCGCGGGTTTAGTTGTGTTAGCAGGAGGGGTAGGGGTGGGGGGGGGGGGGGGGGGTCTTTTCACAAGACCGATCGTTGTCCGAGACCACTAGTTTAGATGGCCGAGGCCGATACAAATTTGTTCTTTCTGAATGTGGGGGGGGGGGGGGGGGGGGTTGCGGCGTACCACCGGCCACGCACCTGGCTTAAAGGAATCTAGCAATATTGCAAATAGTGATGAGTACTTGATACTACAGAGTATTTCGAAAAAAGCGGAACCCAACTTCCGCCAGCAGTATCTCGTCTAATAAACACAAATATGTCATATGAAAGGTGAATTCATGATCTTTCGTTTGATACCAAATATGTTTCGATAGCGTCATGCATGAATGAATATAAATTACCTTAACTGATTTATGTAAAAAGTAGCTTGCGCACAAGAGTAGAAAATTATTGTTTAATGCAATGCAAATCATGAAACAAAGACAAAGTCAAGTGATATTTCATAATGTTTCTGTATTCATAGCTTGACATTTATTCAACTTCAAAAAGAGTTCAGGGTCCATAATTATCCCCAATGTCCTTCCACATGACCCGCTAATTGTCTGTCCGCACAGGTTTGTGCTCGTTTTACCATGGATCTCATAGCCCGTCTGACCACATTCCCCTGCTGGCACAAGGCATCGAACTCCCTGATGATGCGATTGCGAATGTCAATTATCAAGACTTATGTATCTTTCGGCTGAGTGATGTAGACCTTCGTCTTCATATGATCCCAGTGGTGTCCGAATGGACGTTCTCCTCTCAGAACAACCCTTGTTTAGTTTCAGACTAGTCCCTTTCATTTCATACTTCCTCATATTCCCCCAAATTGTGGATATTCAGGGTGTATCACAATCGGGGAAATTATGGTTAAAAAGTCTCAGCAACTTGCTGGAGACTCCCAGGGCAATTCCACTTAATGACTAAAAAAGCGCGCTTTCCAGTGGTCAGTTACATGGTCATTGGTCGGGCAAGGCACTGATTTAGAAAGTATCTCCATGTTTATTTGTGTACAGTTTAAGAACGATTGAAACAATATGATTATAAGACAAACGAACAAAAGGAACGGTTTCAATGAACATTATTTGCGACTGTGTTGATCAGTAGATCTAAATCTCGTGCGCAAAGCAATTATAGCATTGCTAATTCAAAATGTTTGCAGTTTGATAACCACAAGCTCAATAATTACGAATATGCTATCATATGAAAGAGTAATACATTATCTTTGCGATGGCATATTGCGATAAACATAATTGTATGTTTATTACATGAGATATTGCTAGTGAAAGTTGGGTTCCGCTTTTTTGTAACCACTCTGTATATCAATCTTTGTTATCTGATATGTCTACTATGTGCTGTGTGTTAAATGGACTTAAAATGGCCGGGTAGTGGCCGAGTTTGATACATTGACGAATTAACATTTCAATCGTAAATATCATGTTGACGAAAGGGACATTTGAAAAACCGAAACCTGTCCCAAGCGATTTTTGTTGATAAGACTACAACAAGGTACGAGAGAACCGCTACAATTTTAATTGTTTGGATTTGGACAATGTTACGAAGTCCCTTTAGCATGTGAGCACTCAGTTAGTACTATCATTTCTGAAGATGATATGTCAAAGACCCATATAAATTAACAATACCTTAACACAAGTTTCACTATAATGGTACTTGAAGTCATGAAACAAAAACTGTCAAAGATTAACCAAACAAATGAAATCAATCAACAACTTACCAGGCTTTACATTATTCTTTCATACAGAGTGGGCACAAGTAAATACATAAATAAAATACAAACTTATGATGAAGTCTATGATGGCACGAACTCGTAATGAATCATGCGGTTAAGAATACTTGTCGACTAAGGAAACACGATTTCTGCACTACATGAAGTACGACACACTTTACATTATACTGTTCTGCATTTCCTACGGTAGTCTTCATCAGCGAGATTCGGCTCCGCTAGTTATCTACGTTTACAACATTTCCTATTAATGATTACATGTTTTAAACCTCACTTTATACAGATCAAGGATGACAACAGGAAAGAAATAGGGATGGAATGCCTAGGCAGTGTTGTATTTGTAGTAATGACATTGTTCTGTGTAGTTCAGCCATGTATCTCATTGTCGTTTAAGTGTGAGAGACGAAATGAACTTGAAACAAATGGAACACGTATCAGTGTTCGCTGTATCGTCGACAGATATTTCGGAGCATATGAGATGATAAAACTGGATCGATCTGATGATGAAGTGATTGGACGTTGTTATCTTTCGTATATGTGTTGGACTAAAAACGAACATGTAGATCATTTTGATATTGATGTGTGTGGACCAACATGTATTTTCTTCAGCATTAGATATCCTGTGGTAGACACTGATTACGGTGAATACTATATTTCTTTCAATTCTTCCGATAAAGTTCTTGCCTTGAACCTTACCGAGACTTCAACGGAAAGCACACACTCTACAGTAGCATCGAACAGTGACCACGTATATCCTAATTCCTCATATGCACCAGTGGTCAATGTTTCTAGCAGTGTCCTAGATTCAAAAACTGTAGAACTAATGAGTGACGGAATGCGGTCTACAGTTCCTGTGCCGTCAAAAGGAACAGGACTGTCCCAATGTTCACACGAAACCTGTACGATGCATGTATCTACCGACGCTGAAGTTAACCCCGACAATAAGCACATGATGTTGAACGACGAATTTTTCAAAATCATTATCCTAACACTATCTGTGACACTCCTCTGCACCTTCGGAACAGGACTCTTTCTTCTAGCGCGTAAACGCACACGAATTGAAAGACTGAACCGAGACTTGCAACACATTTCAGTTGCCTTGACACGATCAAACACAATAGAGGCGATAGACATAGCATCCAGGATACCACAGCCTCCACTAACATCTGCTGCAAGTATCAATGCCCTTCCTGGCACTGACTATCCTTCGACGCATCATCACGCACCGGAGTTGCCCCCAAGGACCCGCCCCGGTGACCTTAACAGGGTGCTATCGCCGATGGATGACTGCACGCCGTACGAAGAGAGCGGGGGTAACTTCAATCCTGTTTCCACTTCACGTGTGCATGACCTCCATATCGATCAAGACGGCGGGGGTGTACAGAATGAGAACACGTACTGCACGGTGGATGATTGCAAACGGAATGAAGTCACCGGTCTGGTGGCGAGTGGTCAGAGCACATCACTTCCAACCGTCGAGGATCTATCGGTGGACTGCAAAACTGCCGATGATGCAATGCTTAGTATGTTGTATGCCAAGCCAGATAAGAGGAGGAGGGTACAGCATCAGAAGTCCAATAATAACTTATCATTTTCTGCAGAAGATGATGATTCTGAATATGACGTCCTTAGATACAACTTCGCAAAAGAAACAATTTGCATTGTAATGTGGCTAATAGTTAGTCAGCACTTTCATCTCAAAATATTGAGTTACAGGACAGTGTTAGCATTTATGTCGTCATCCAAGAATCGGCAATTCTTATCGGCGCAAACTGTTTTTACTTATGCTTTGATAATTACTGAAATGTGGCAAAATAATGTTAATACTGTTTTCATAAGAAATCCTACTGGTTCATTGACCGGCTTTTAACAGCTTTGTCCTACGATGTCGGCTGGGCACCAATCAGCAGCTCCTTCGGGCATCCGCGCTCCTTCTGATCTCAACAATGACCACGTCACTGACGACTCGCGCATTATTGCATCTGAGCCCGGAGAGAATAGTGATGCGATGACAGCAGGTAATGACTACAGTCACCTCCGTCGCTATCCGGGTGATACGCCTGCTCCAAGGAGTGGTGATGACATCTACGCTGACGTCGGGCAGCCAATCGTGTTTGCACCTTCGACCCCTGCTTCTCTAGAGCATGTGAGTGATGTATTGCAGGCAATCGGAGGAGCATGCGGGAAGGTGTCATCGGAACCCTCGGGCGGAGATCCGGGCCAACTTTATCTGGACGAGTTCTTTGATACGTCTGACTACGAGCTGTTGAACCCACAAATGAATAGGGAGTGACAGTTATGACGGCATTCGCCCTAACCTTGACCAGCAGACCATGGTTCCACCGGCAACTCGTGATTCTCTCGAGCAAGGGATGACCTCTCGGCAGGCGGTCGGAAGGGTTTCATCCAAATCCTTGCGCAGAGATAAGGGCCAACTTAACCTGAAGGAGCTCTTTGACTCGTCTGACTATGAGCTGCAGCTAAATTCGTGCGCGGAAAACAGAATTACAGAGAAATGTGGACGCATGACGAGAGCGATTAGGAAACCATTCGCGCGCCTTTGGTAATGGCGCAACCAGAAGTCGCGGGTTCGGACCTGGACAAGGATGGACAAAGATTGGACTTATAAATACGAGCCGCTGAACTTCTACACGGGATGAGGAATATTATGCTATTTCATTAATGACTTTATCATAATCACATGCTAATAGCAGCTCTAATTATATATTTTTTCGGATACGTAGCGAAGATGATACAATGTATTTCTTAACAATCACTAAGCGTTAATCGTTAATCCTCCGAGTGCCAAGTAAAATTTAATGAACTTACCTGACCCAGTTATTTAACAATATTGTTTATGAAGATGTTATTCCCCCTATGTATCTATCGCGAATACAACGGGTAAACAACACGAGTGTCTAAATAATTTATTTCACACGTATATATCGTTTACATTATGGACAAATTCGATAATTATATAGGCATTCAGAGGGTTAATACCGTTATGGAATTATTGTTATCCTGTACATACACGTTACATCAAAACGCCAATAAATGTTATAGTAATTCCATGTGATCTTGTTTTATAATGGTAATACTGTGCAAACATCGAAAACACACTTATTATTATGTGATGTATCAATAATGCAATGATTTGTGATGCTAACTTATACAAGGATGTCATAATCGTTTCATAAAAGTAAATTGGTCATTGCTAGTATATTCGACATCTACTAAACTTACTAAATGACACATTGCAACAATATAGTCCATCGACGATAATTATGATGTAACTTGTATTTGGTAGTATATGAATGCACTTTTGTTTTGTCAGTTGGCAATCAAATCAGGAAAAATACATATCATAACAAAGAAACAATGTACATAATTCACTTCATACCATTTTTTCTTATATATCCAGCAACATTTTTTCCCTTGAAAAATAAGATATAAATATGCAGCAGTTACTCTATAGTAACGGACAATACACGTAGTTTGAGATATGTTATGGGTAAATAGCTTTGCATGAAGGCCAATAACACAATCAAACATACAATTCTGTTTATGGTCAGAGAGCTTTTGTTACCGTTACTTTGTTGATATTTTAAGTAAAAATAAATTCTAGCATGAATGAAGTACATACTATGTTTGTAAAACATTTAAGTAAAACATATCAATAACTTTCAGCGATATAGAAATAATCAGTAACAGTTATAAGTTCTTGTAAAAATATGCATGAGTTCAATTAAACATTAAGTTAAA
Source organism: Echinarachnius parma (assembly GCA_037951105.1). NCBI lineage: Eukaryota > Metazoa > Echinodermata > Echinoidea > Clypeasteroida > Echinarachniidae > Echinarachnius > Echinarachnius parma. The sequence goes on along the minus strand of JBAMJV010011112.1, from coordinate 21,619 downwards.
ACCATCATGTTAAGTAAGATTGCACATGTGATACGCTTTCAATGGATTGTGTAGAATAAACACACAATGACTCAAATGCAGTGGCATAGCGTGGTCGGACTGATTGGGGGGGAGGAGGGGGGGGGGCACACCTTACGTATTTCTTTGTTTTTTTCAAAAAATGGCCCCTTATGTTTTCTATTGTTTTTTCAAAATTATTGGGGGGGGGGGGGGCACAGGCCCCCCCCCCCCCGTGCCCCCCCGTAGCTACGCCACTGCTAAAATGTATACATTTATTTATTGGAACAGCTATGCTTGTCTACATTAAAGAAGAGCTCAGTTCCAAAAGGCGCTAAATCCACTTTCCATAACAAATGTAGTTAATAATATATCTACATTTATAAGCTACGTAGCTATCTATGATTCCTTATTTTACGACAAATTACTCACTCAAAATAAAAGTATAGAAGGTTCAAGGCACGTGTACAAAGTTGGGCGAAGAATCCTGTTTTCCTCGAAAGTTGAACAAGTGGACATAGCGCCTTTTTGGAAGAAAGCTCTTCAATTTACTGTATTTAACACTCCACTAATCAGGCTGTATTAACATTCACTATCATTATAAACTATATTTCAGCACAACATATTCAATTTCTACTTTCCTCTTTTAAATTTGTTCCCTCTGCATGTTTGATTATGCTTCTGTTTAGTGTTTGTGATGAATTGCATGTATCACGAATCACAATCTGTTGAATAAATCATATACAATAATAAATGTAAGATAAAACTCGAGATTCTCAAAACGTCTCTTACGAAAAAACTAATCAATCAGACCAATACTCAAACGTGCCAAGTTAAGATAAAAATAAATCCTTCAAGGAATCTAGTAACTTTATTGACATGTGCAAAAAGCAATGAGTAGTTAATATAATGTATATTGTTGTTATCTCATATGTCCATTGGGGGTTGTGTGAACATTTCAAGTTAAATTGACTTAATATGGCCGAGAAATGAGCAAATATGCAAAGTGACATTCAATAACTTATTGCAATCACTTTGTACATGGTTCTGATGATCCATTGGATAATTTGACACCTGAACACTTCAATTGTAAATATCTTTTTAACGAAAGGGAAATTTGAAAAACTGAAACCTGTCCCATGCTTTTTTAGTTAATAAGAGTACAACAAGGTATGAGGGAACCGCTAGAATTTCAATTCGATGTTGAGGATTTGTACAATGTTACTAAGTTCCTTTAACAAGAACCAGTAACGACGTACAGTATAAGTAGAACAACTCAAAATATAATGTATGGAACGGCCCATTATAACAATGGAAACGTGCGAACAAAGACATAGCGGTCAAATATGTTTGCATCGATACGAAAGTGATAGCAACGAATCAAGGCTTAGAGAAGAGGACTAAACAATATTTTGATTGAGAAATTGTGTTTTTACAATTCCGATCAATATGCATTAATCCTAATAGAACATAACGAGGGGGCCATAATAAATATATTAATTAATGAAGTAAGGGCAAATATTAATTTTCATAGCTAATGGTGTATGAATAATCAAATATTGTACATCCTCATCAGGCATATTGTGTTTGTTCGGCTTGTGTCTGCCTTTTTTAAAAATAAGTGTTTGTGTTTGACCTCGAGCTATGCAACATTATTGTGGTATTAATTTTCATAAATCAGCAGTTTGTTAAATTGATTTGTTCAATTTTAGGTTTACCAACAGTTAGTGAGACATTTGAACAATCAGAACCCATTCAATTATGGTGTTACCAGACTTATAAGCCAAGCTACAAGGTAAATCGAAAGTGTTAAAGCTGTTACTAATTTTGGTGGATTAATGGATCGTTTTAATATACACATGCAGACTATTATGATACATAGTCGAAATCACCTTTAATGTTGGCGATGAATTCAAAAATCGTAGAAAATCTACAGATTATTAATACATAAAAAAGGAAAGTTGAGTTTTGGGATAGAGAGTACAATTTTGGTCAAACCAATTTTAGTAACCGAAACATGCACCAAACTAATAGTTTTAACTCCATCATGTTCGAAAGGCTTACACAATTACAAACAACTAAGAAAAAAGTCCTGTTATCCTTCGAAAAGAGCCATTCAAAAACAAAAGGCCGCTTTTTAAAAACTCATTGGTTTCAACCAGTTGTAGTACAAAATTGTGCATGTAATGTTTGGTTAAAATAATTGATAAATAGAGAGATCATCAGTGAGACTATTTATAAACGTCTTTTGAACATTTTTAAAGTGTGTAAGCAATTTAAATTTGTGTACAATTATCGATAAACCTGGGGTCCAATGTTTATTCAGATCGGATAATATGAATTGATATTTCAGCCGTCTCTGAACCGATTTTGATCAAATACAGTCTATTATCTATTTAAAGTTGTATGCTCTTTCAAATTTGGCACTTTTTCATAACCTCGCACAGTTTCTTTTTCTTGCAACGCCCTCTATATCAAAACTAAACTATCCCTTTAAGATTAAATCAAAGACCAGAACAGGATAAGACGTCCCGACTTGCCACTGTTGACGCGAACTAATTTCTAGAATAATGAGTAGGGTTGATATGAGCACGTTGTAACGCACTCGTGGAGAGAATGAGACACCTGGAAATAAAAGATTAATAATTAGTTTCCTCTTATGCCTATACATGAACTGTAAAATAGTGCTTAACAAGTGAACACTAAGCTGGTACTAGGAAAAGATTTCTGAAGATGATATGTCAACGACTGATATAAATCAACGAGACATTAACAACACTCTAACTGTATGTTTATTGTACTTGAAGTCATGAAACAAAGTCTCTCAAAGAATAGTCAAATACGTGTCAAGTGGAAACCTGGCATGAACAGTCCCATCACAACTGTTTTTCATTTTAAAAAATTAGGCACAAGTGAATCAATACATAAAATACAAACTTATGATTTAATGGCACGAAATTGTCATGAATCATGAATGCATAAGGTTTTGTCGACTAAGGAGACACAATAGAGGTAATAATTTTCGGACTGCATGGACTAAGACACATTTTACATTAAACTGTTTTGCATTCTTACGGTAGACTCCATCACCGAAAGTTAGCTTCCAAAATCCCCTCTTACTGAACCATTTGTTACCCATTAGGAACTACGATTACTTACTTTTCGCTTCATAAAGATCAGGGATTAAAACAACCAAGCAAGGAATATGAATAGTCCAGTCAGTACTGTGTTTGCAGCCATGGCATTGCTTCTAATAGTTCGGCCTTGTTCTTCTGTGTCTTTTGAGTGTGAGAAACAGACATTTGAACTAGAAACGAATGGGACTGTCATCAGAGTTCGCTGTATCGCCGAACGATACTTGAAAGCACATGAACACATCCAATTGTATCGATGTAATGATGAGCCGATCGGGCATTGTGATACCAGGGTGTGCGCGCCAAGTTATTGCAGCTTTCAGTGTCAGACTGAACAAGAACATAAAGACCATTTTGATGTTGAAGAGTGTGGACTGAAATGTATTTTATTCAGCATCAATGGGCTACAAATTCCAACAGATTATGGAGAATACTATATTTCTGTCAATTCTTCTGATAATCTTATTTTGAACCTAACTAAGCATTCGAATGAAAGTTCAGTAACTGCGGAAATGTCGACTACAGAACACATTCATCCTGATTCCTCATCTGCACCCAGCGACACAGTTTCAAGCAGTTTATTTACTTCCCAAGCTACAGAACGGAGGAGTGACGGAATGCGATCTACTGTTTCTGTGTCTTATGAAGGAGAGTCCCAATGCCCTAGAGAATCCTGCACGATGCATTTATTACCCGACAGTGAAATTAAACTCGACAACAATAACATTACTTCTAACGACGCATTTTTAAAAATCATTATCCTTACTTTATTTGTTGCACTTGTTTGTACTATTGGAACAGGACTATTTCTTTTAGCGCGAAGACGCACACGAAGTGAAAGACTGAACCGAAACTTACAAAACATTTCAGTTGCCCTGACACGATCAAACACAATAGAGGCGATAGACATGGCCTCCATAACATCACAGCCTCCACTCATATCTTTATCACGTATCGATGCACTTCCTGTCGCTGGTAACCTTTCGATTCATCATCAGGCACCGGAGTTGCCTCCAAGGACCCAGTTCAGTAGCCCCAACACAGTGCATTTGCCGATAGATGATTGCTCGCCATACGAAGAGAGCGGGGGTAACTTCAACCCTGTGTCCACTTCACGTGTGCATGACCTCCAGACGGGTCAAGACAGCGGCCGAATGGACGGCGGGAGCGTACAGAATGAGAACACGTACTGCACGGTGGATGATTGTAAACCAAATGAAGGCACAGGTCTGGCGGCTAGCGGTCATAACAGGCCAATTCCTATCATCGGGGATCTTTCAGTAGACTGCAATACAGTGGACGATGATATGATTAGTAGGTTGTATGCCAAACCAGAGAAGAGAAGAAGGATGCAGCCTCAGAAGCCTAACGATAATTTATCATTCAACATTTGTGCGGAGGCTGACGAAGCTGACTATGACGTCCTTAGACACAACTTTGGAAAGAAAGCAGTTTGCATTGTGGTGTGGCCAATACACAGTCATCATTATCAAGTTTGGATATTGTCTGACCTAGTTATGTTGGGTCTGATATTGTGGACTTATGGTCAGCTTTTTGTAAGGTCACAACATATTTTCACCTTTGCCTCGATAATTATTAATATGTCACAGTGACTATTACAATGATTTGCTAGGAAACTTGACTCCTTTGCTGATCGGATTTCCACATTCTTATCCTACAATGTCGGGTGGGAACCCACCAGAAGCTCCCATTGCAGGAATGTACGACAATACCGGTAGTTCACACAGGCATCCAGACATCCGCGCTCCTTGCGATCTCAACACTAATCAAGACACTGACGACTCGCGTTTTATCACATCACAGTCTGGAGAGAATAGCGAAGCGATATCAGGAGGGAATGAGTGTAGTCACTTCCGTTGCTACCCGGGCGACATCCCTGCTCCAATCAGTGATTGTGACATCTACGATGACGTCGGGCAGCCAACCGTGTTTTCATCGGTTACCCCTGCTTCCCTAGAACAGCAGAGTGATGTATTGCAGGCAATCGGAGGAGCATGCGGGAGAGTGTCATCGGAACCACTGGGCAGAGATCCGGGCCAACTTTATCTGGATGAGTTCTTTGATTCGTCTGACTACGAGCTGCTGAACCCACAAATGGATAGGGAGTAACATAGATGTACATGAATTGGATGCACGAATATAAAACTGTTTTTCCTTTCTAAATTCAAACAAGAGCTATCTAAATCAGGGGCGTATTTACGAGGGTTCTGGGGGCACGTGGCCCCTAAATGTCCTGTGCTCTCCTCACGTGCCCCCATAAGAAATTAACATTACCGGGAAAACAAAATTGATAACATAAATCGCCCAAAGCATGTCATTTTAAAGGTAAATATTTGTTATTAAGAGATCATGATCAAACAATATTTTCCCTGCAAAATGAGATCAATAAGATGTGATAACCTCATACCACCTAAACGACTGAGCATCTCCCCCCCCCCCCCCCCCCTCTCTCTCTTGTTTTGCTTATCAGGAAAAAATCGGTGCCCCCTCATGAAAAATCCAAAGCAATCCCCGGTGCAATCCCCGCATGCTGTTAAATGACATTTTCTTTCATATAAGACCTCGCATCTTTTGAAATTTGGCTTGCAAAAGGCGGACAGTCCTTTTAAAGGGATATACTTAAGTGCAAAATTAGTATTGTTGTGATTTGACATGTCCAGTGAATAATATGTGAAAATTTAAAGTTAAATTGATAGTATACGGCAAAAAATATGAGCGAAATGCAAAGTGATATTCGCTAATTCATTGCACTGACGTTGTACACAGTTATTACTTTCCAGTTGATAATTAAACATTCGAACAGTTAAATCGTAAATATTTTGGTAATGAAAGAGAAATTTGAAAAACCCGTACCTAAGTCATGCTTCTATTGGTAATACGAATACAATGAGATATGAGAGAACCACTTTAGTGCTAAGTACGTTTCGCGAAATTTGGACAATGTTACTAGATCCCTTTAACAAATATTTTCTTTTGCAAAAGCATTGCTCATTATAAAATGAATGTCAGCATTTTGTGCAGAACATCACCATTGAATTATTTATGATCACAATGCACGTTATACAGGGTGTCTCAGAAAGAATGCAACACCTACGATCGTTAATTTCATCAACATCATCGACCAAATGTCATTGTTTTTTGTTTGATTGGGTAGAACATTCTTTTTCCAACAAAATTATACCAAGAGCATTGATTTTGAGTAAGGCGTCTGGATCCTATGGCCATTTTTCTGAGGCAATGTCGTTTCCTAAATTTGCTACTTTTTCGTCTCCAGCGATCCTCTGAACACTGAGACATTCTCGCCCCAAGGCCTCCCATAGACAGAAGAACCGCATAATTGCGCTCCCTTTGATAAAGAAGACAATAACCCCGTACGGTATGGCTCACATTGTCTATGGCAGGCCGTGGGGCGAGAATGCCTCAGTGTTTCGAGGATCGCTGGAGACGAAAAGTAGCAAATTTAGTAAACGACATTGCCTCAGAAAAATGGCCCTAGGATCCAAACGCCTTACCCAAAATCAATGATCATGGTATCATGTTGTTGGAAAAAGAATGTTCTACCCAATCAAATAAGAAACAATGACATTTTGTCCATGTGTTGATGAAATTAACGATCGTAGGTGTTGCATTCTTTCTGAGACACCCTGTATATTTCGGGGATTTAATATTTACCCGGGTTTATTTTTTAATCAAGCTGTTTGGTATGAATCTTTTCTAGAAATAATTAAGCGTTGAACCTTTTCTCTATGGATTATTATTCCGATGCAATATACATTGATAAAGAAATATACGCAAACTGTGTATGTGTGCACATAGTGTAGTGATAGCGTATTTGATGAATGAAATAACTGCGTACACATGTTACATGAGAGGATTATACAAAATACATGTTGTTACATTAAACTGACATCACGTTACCAATGTAATAGCACTTCAAAATAGTGTCTCTCCTTTTCAATTTCTTCCGTGTATCTGATTGCCTCTAATGATTGCTTTTCTGTGTATTTGTGTTAGTATGTGAAGAAAATTAAATTGTTTACCAACAATTAAATGAATTACGTATTTCCAACAATAAAATCTTCAATAGAGGTTACTTTACAAGCTAGAGTAAGTAGTCGATATGACACTCTGTTCCATGCATGCCGCACGAAATGTGTAACACAAATGTTTTGATGAAAATGGAATACTAGTAGAGCAATATCAATTTTCCTTTCAATAATATTATTAGGGATAGTATAGGTTTGGTAGAGAGGGCGCTTTAAGAAACTATTTCATTGTAAGGTAATGACAAATTAAAAGTGAAAAAATGCATGATTTTAAAGACAATTACATTTCTTTGATTAAAATCAGTTTAGAAACATTTGGTATATCCATTAAAGGGGTAGTACAGTTTTGGCAAGGCTGAGCTTTAGTAACCAAAGCCTGCATAATAACATTACAAACTAATACATATAACTCTAACATGCTCGAAATGTATAGAAAATTACAAACGACTAAGTAAAAAGCCTTCTATCATTCAAAAGGAGCCATTAAAACACAAGAGGGCGCTCTCTATTGAACCGGAATTTGTACACAGACATACCTCATTTATGGATATATTTTATAATTAGCAAATGGACGTGAAATGCATTTGCAAATTAGAAATGAAATTTCAAATTGTTCATGTCTATTTTTTGCAAGGCATCGTGACTTTTTGGGCGACCGATTTTTTAACAAATTTGTCATTCAACGTTGGATGGAGCCCAATCTGGCTCTTCCGTCAAAGGCGCGGCAGCGAAGTCCAACTGGATATCCAAACAGCTGCGTTCCTGCTGACTGTATTAATCCAACCAATGGCAAGCGTGTTATTGCATCGGAATCTGCAAGGAATGACAAAGTTATTACAACACGTTGTGAATACAGTCGTCACCGTCACTACCCGGGTGAAATATTTCCTCTAAGAAATGATGAAGCCATAGGCCTTGGCCATGATCAGCAGACTGTGATTCCACCAGAGACGGGTGGTTCTCTTGATGAAGGGAGGGCTTCTCTGCAGGCAGGTGGGAGGGTGTCATCGGTATCATCGGTTAGAGATCCGGGTCATTATTATCTTGAGGAGTTCTTTGATTCGTCTGACTACGATCTGCTGAAGCCTTGCACAGATACAGAATAGTAGAGATATTCTCAAACATGACAGGAGCGACTGGGTCAATGGGCAATACGGGGGTAATGATTCACGTGCAAGTGAAGTTGGACAGCATCGCCAGAATGATGTCATTGGTTCTGATCTTGACCAGAAGTATCTGAAAGGGGTAATTTAACTCCTCTTGATATGAGATGCTGAATCTGAAAACGGGATGATGAACAAACTATAAAAGTTTTGATTTTGCAACATCATCACATTCTCGGGCACATTCTGACAGAAGCTGTAATCACCTTCTGTCAGTCATGAACAAAAAAAAATGTTTTGTATATACCCTGAAATTTGCTCTTTAATACCTTTATCTAAATACATTAGTCCTTATACATTAGTCCTTAAACAGTAGTCCTTACATTATTAAAATAATATATCAGACGCACACAATAGAAAATTGGAAAGATACGCCACACTCATTCAAGATCTCGGTGAATCGGGGTACAATACCTCTTATGAAGCAATCGAGATAGGACAGAGAGGCTTGGTAGACAAAGAAAATAAGACTCGGATCAAGCGCATACTCAGAAAATGTGGCTGCAACGCAAGACCAAAACATGTCTTTCATGAATTAAGTAAATCCGAACTTTTGTCATCTTTCATTATATTTTATAGTCGCCACGAACGAGTGTGGTCAGAAGCACCATACATGTAAGTTTGTGGTAACCATGTAAGGTTCTCTCTTTTAAGTAAGGTTATACACTGTAGGTTAAAATGTCGTTGCTAATGTTATAAATGTTCACAAATGAAAGGATAGCTTACCGTGTCTTGAAAAAGTCTTTATTTTCAAAAATTATACCGATAAATAAAAAAAACAAGCTAAATTAATTATGTCATACTTACATTTGAATGGATATTTTTATACGCGATAAATAGTGTACTCGAATTATATTATGGATGCAGCATAAATAATGTTTTATTATTGTGATAACATGACATTGATTAGTTGTAATAAAGAAAATAAATTATATGAGGATTGCATACGTATAATTACATACACTTATAATGCACATGAGGTATAGAATTTAAAGGAATTATAATGATAATTATATACAAATGTGAAAGTTTTTTTTGTTTTTTTTTGTGATAGTTATAATACAACTAAAAGTTAAATAATTAATGTTCGATAACAATAACTGTTTTTTATTCTCTGTTTATTTAATATTGCTTACAATAATATAGGAGGCCGTTTGATGATAGCCTTGAAGAATAATAGAAAAGTAAGAAGTATAATTAAATTAATGTATGAAATAATGCTTAATCGTCTGTGTAAAATTTAGCATTAAATTAAGTTTGTCAAGTATGTACATAATTCCATTTGATTTATTTATTTTGTATAATGACGTGAGTAATATCATTTTGTATTATATGTATTTGTGTGTATTACCTGCCACTGTCTTGAATGACAGTGGACCTGGTATAAATGTGACCTTTACTTGAATAAAGAAATGATTTTAAAAAAATAATGAATTGTAATGCTCACTATACAGATAATAACAAGTATTTAAATGAATTGTAAGTTAATAGTTCAATGTAATTTAACATTTACTGTACAGCAGCTTAAAGATAAATATGTTACATCTGATACTTGAAAACAAATTGTTGTTCTGGGTGGCAATACAATTATGCAAAACATTCCTATTCTTGAAATAAACGGATGTACATATATATAACAACACACCGTGTGATGTGATAAAACCATCAGTAGTTAAATTGTTGGGTAATATTAAGTTATGCAATTGGTATACAGAGCGTTAATCTGAAATATGAAACAGTTAAGTCATCATTATCAGAAGCACACATGCACCTTTCGGATTTGGAATTAAACAAATGACGGTGTTTGGAACCGAGAATATTCACATACTTACTTAATTTCGGATCATGTATTTCAAATTGCGGACATTCAATTTTAATATTAATTTTGTAAATGGTGTAAATAGATTGATAAAATCCTTTGAACTCATGAGGAAATGTATTTCTTTAGTTTGTAAACAAACAAATCATTAATCGGTGTTCACCTCGATTAGAATGTGGCTATAATCTAAATTTGTCAAAGTATCGAATTCATTATATTTTAAAAAATGCATGTATGATGTGTTATATAACTGAACTGTGGATAACAAATTTAATTATTGAATTGATTCATTGACAATTTAATTTCATGTCATTCGTTTAATATGTTAGACTGCATTTTACTGTATATTTTGGTAAAGTTCAATGATGTTAATTACCAAAGGTAACGCTGACATACGCCATGTATATTGACATATTGGATTATCTAAAGATGATTGATTTTGATGTAAATTATGTAAATGACTTTGTCAAAAGGGTTGTCATATTCCTGTTTATTTGTTGTGCCCTGACGAAGATTCTGCTAGGATCGAAAGCTAGGCTGTATACGACTCTCCTGTTTATTTTGTTATAATGGGGGATGTATCCTCATTTTGTGCATGGATGCTATTTTTGCGAGTCATTAGCATTAAATACGTTGAAGATAACCTGCAATGTCATGAATGTTATACAACGATGATAATTATTTTACATGCGATGAAGTAAATTGTAGCCAAAACACATACAACTTCATGTACATAAATGTAGTGAGGCTGCACGTGATGTATGTAAAGGTCTTAAATCAATTTTATATGCTATACATAGTAAGGTTTAGCTAAAGTTAAGTAGTAAGCACATTAGATGTAGATTAATACTGTAATTAAAGTCTATCACTAGTTAATGAATAAATGCTCACACATTTGGTCGCACGGTATTATTGTATTATAACAAATTACACTTCAGCACAATATTCTCAATTTCTTCTTTCCTCTTCATTTATTTCCTCTGCGTGGTTGCTTAGGCGCGCGTGTTTAGTGTTTGTGAACAATAACATGTTCAATACTACATAGATATGTTGAAAGGCAAGGCAACATAATCAAACAATCAAAACTGTCTAGCGAGTTTCCCAAAAAATTATACCATGCTCAGCCATCTGCACACTCTACCGAGGTGTAATATCACACTCACGCCATCAGGCGAGATATAAGGGAGGAGAAACATTTGTAATATGTACTCGACATTTTGTAGAAAAACAAATCGCGAAACAACTGCCATGTATTGAAAGTGCTTTAAAGATAACAGTGATAACCAATAAATCAATAAAGAGTAACATCGAGGATCTCAAAACATCTCTAACGTATAAACTAATCAATCAGACCGAATCACGCTATAAATATAAATCCTTAACTAGAACAAGATCCACCCAAAACTTGTTGTATGCAATTTGCCCAATCCGTATATGGCCAAATGAAACAAAACGATTTAAAAGGTGTTTGGCATAGATACAAGTGATGGTGGCAAATTATAGTTCATAAATGTGTGTTACAATAACACTCTTGGCACTTATCATGGTGAATAATTAAACAAGCTTGCCATGGATTCCATAAATATCAAAGCAGAAGATAGCTGAAATTGTACATTTCGTTGGGTGTTGTCGGATTGCGTAATGTAGGCTCAAATCACATTATTAACCAATTATTATGTTCAAAACAGGATTTCAAAACTTGTTTTAACAAACCCTTCAGTACAACATTGAGAAGCTGTGTGCAACTATGTGATTGTGTACGCGTGTGTGCAAGTGTTATTTTCCACACCACCATCTGGTTGCAATTGATCCACTGAAAGTCAGTCCATAGTAACCATTAACCTGCGTTTCCATTAGAGCGAATTTCCGCGGCGAATTTCGCCGAGATTCGCCGAGAACATTCGCGCAGACCAAATCAGTGTTATTCATATATTATTCATATATATTATTAATATTACATGGCGAATATTCGCAAGCGATTTGTTTTAATCGATCCTTACAGCGATTTGTTCAATAATTCGCTGCGAAAAAAGAAATTCGCCGCGGAATTTCGCTCTAATAGAAACGCAGCTTTATGAGTTAGCAGGGAAAGCATAACCCTGCATAGAGCAAGCCTCATAGTCTGTAGGTCCCGGTGGAAAGGCGGATTATAAGGACAATTGGTATTGTGATCACACTCACATAATTATACACTCGTTGATTTGCAAACATTTTCTCATTTAGTTCTACGTTTTTGTTAGATATTGAAATCTCCTGTTTGAATTATTGATTAATTGTTTAAACATGAACGTGAATTGCACAGTACGACCACACCCAACAAACATGTACACTGATCAGCTAACTTCCGCTTGAATATGAATATAATCTATGCAATACATGTTGAATTATTCACAATCACAAGTGACAAGTATCCGAATTCGAATTACATGGGGGATTTAGTATTCGAATTCGGATACTATTTACTTCGGTCGCAAAGCGTGTATAGACGCTTTTAAAGTGAGGCTTAGATATCTCCATAATAAGGAATACATTAGAAAAATCAAAACCCATTCCATTCTTCTGTTGTCATAAGCCAAACAACAAGGTACAATAGCAGTCTGAAAGCGCCAAATAATATTGGTTGAATTTGACAATGTTAAAGTATCACTAAAACAAACAACTCAAGTCTTTCACAATGTCTCTATGCCATTCAAATATGACAAGTGAAACGTAAAAATGATAACACGGAAACAAACAGCAGTCAGGGAGCCCACACTTTCAAAACACGCTCGTAAATTGTGAAGGTTCAAAACAAAATTGATAAAAGCACATACGGACAATTATTAAGCAACTTGGTTACAAATAACAAAAACACAAGCCTCACACATAATAGAGGCGACATGAATAAGAGTAATGAATACCAGTCATGAAGTCAATCCATTTATCAAAAGAAGATGTACTTCATCTTTCGAAAGCAAAAGCAAACATAATTCAATTCAGGAGTAACAATAAGTGGACTGCGGATTCGCAAAAGAGAACACACTCACCATGCTCTCCTCTATGACTTGACTATAAAGCATGCATACCTAGAAACGTTCGTATGTCCCCATTGTTTGCCTATTTGGACCAATCAGACATAAAAGACGCCTCAGCATCTCTGTCTTATGTCTAATGTCTCATGAGCAATTTGACTCCCTCTGGGAATAAGACATCAGTCCACTTTTAATTCCGAACGAGCTAGACGAGGAGATGGAATACCTGGTGGGGGTCGTATTGGTAGAATTCTTGCTGTTTATTTTCATTACTCCCTGTTTTCCACTGACATTACAGTGTAAACGAACATATGAGCTAGAAACCAATGGGACAGCTATCAATGTTGAATGCATTAGGGATCAGCACTTGAAAGAATTCGGGGAGATACATCTGAGTCGATCTGATGGCACATCCATTGGGAAGTGTGGCGCCAATGTGTGCGGTCCAACATATTGTACCCTTTGGTGTAGGACTGAGCTAGAACAGAAGGATCATTTCAATATCAGACTGTGTGGATTTAGATGCATTTCCTTTAGTGTCAAAGGTCCATTGCTAGAAACAGATTTCGGTGAATACTACTTTTATGGCGCATCTTCTGATGAATGTCTAGCATTAAACTTGACTAATGCCACAGGTGTTCCAGAGATCGGAGCAGCATCTCCTACAAACAACTATTTCCATCAGGGTTGTTTAAAAACAAATTTAACAAATGTAACTCAAAATGTTGACGCTACACCATCTACTGTCACGTTTTCGTCGGTAAGTACAGATGCATATACACAACCTTGTACGGTTGATGCAACTTGTAACAGTCGTTCACCACAAAGCACAAACAAAACAGTCGTTGACACTGGCGTTTTCTGCAATAAAGTGATCTTCATATGCATCATCTCGACATTGGCTGTGGTAATCATAATATACAGCATCGGAACGAGTTTGTATCTTCTAGCGCAAAAACTTACACGGAATGAAAGACTCAATACAGACCCTCAAAATCCATCAGTATCCTTGCCACGTTTAGAAACGACAGAAACGATAAGAACGCCCTCCATAACACCACAACCGACCCTTCCACCTTTCCAAAGCGCAAACGCTCTTATAGACACCGATTCATTGTCTTTTCATCAAGCACCCGTGTGGCCTCCAAGGAGCAGCCGTCGTAACCCCGACGTAGGACAACCGCCGTTGGATATTACCCCGCCATATGAAGAGAGCGGCGATTACGTCAACACAATGACTAATGCACGTAGTGGAATTGATGGTCAGAATAGCCATGGCAATGACCAAGTAACTTTACCGATAACTGATTTTCCATTACTAGGTGCTGGCGGTGGAAGCCTTCACAATAAGGATACTTACTGCACGATAGATGATTGCTAACGCGATGAAGTCACGGCTCTCAAGGGCAGTGGCAATCGCATGTCGCAAAACCTATACCAACTTCAACCGTCAGGACCGTCGGTGATCTATTGTTAGACTGTAGTACAGTCGATGATGGTCCTGAGTTCCTTGTACCAGATAAGGGGAATGTGATCAATGTCAGACGGTTAGGAGTACCAGGACCATTAGTTGCCCAGCAAATGTGGACGATTCGGCTAACGATGTCCTAAGGTCAAATTATGGAGACGGGCATGTTTGCATTATGTTCTTGCCAATATCTGGTCAATTATGAACATATAATAGTGTAAACGAAGACCATGTTATCATGGTGCAATTTCAACCCAGATGTCATGATTTTATTCACAACAATAGCTTACAGCCATCGGTCAGTTGTTCATGAAAAGTAGCACACCGAAATTTCCATTCCTCAACATGAATCCGGACTCCTGTGATGATCGATTATTGACGCTTTTTGTCTTACGATGCCTGATGGGAGACCAGCAGCCGACAGATGCATTACGACCGCTAAATCACCAATGATTCCAGATATTCGCGCTCAATCTGATCTCAAGAATGACACTGACGAACAGCTGGTCATTAATAGTATCGCCGTTGCTATTCTGGTGGGATGACTCCCCACAACAAGATTTGAATATGGCGTCTGTGCTGACTTAGGGCAGCCAACCTGATTTCCATTAGCCTCTCCTGCTTCTTTAAGAGCAGGGGAGGAATACACTGCAGTTGCTGGCAAATGGTGGAGCAACCGGGAGAGTGCCATCGGAAGTTGTCTCCAGAAGAAATCCGGGCCAAATGTATCTGGATGAGTTCGTTGGATCGTCTGAGTATGAGCTGCTGAACCCGCGAATTGACTAATGAGTAAGAAAATATGAACATGAGTTGTGTGAAACAATGAACATAATTATCCTCAAACTGATTTTGATACAGGGCCCTCTCATTAAGTAGGCCGTTGTGGCACTGAATAAAGCTACCCTGTGTTTTTAAAGAAGACTGAGCAAATGCATGAATAAGATAAATGTTCCCTCCCTAACCATGCTAATGAAATGAAAAAGGGCAAATGCCGTTTCTGCAGACACCAATCTGGAACACTGACATGAGTAAATATTGAAGTTTGAAACTTTATTGAAACTGTTTGAACAGTAAGAAGGTGGGCTTATTACTACTTTCCTGTAGAACACGAGAGGGTTCTTACCTCTACAGGCACAGGAAAGCTGATTTCTTTGTCAGAGATCTCGGTCGGGTTTATCAAGAGGAAGTTTAAGAATCGTCTGCCTAAGGGCCCCAGAAGCCGCGAAACAACCATGAATGATAGAGATATGTGACAGAGGGATTGGATTGTTGTCTACGCAATCATGAGATTGATGTTTAAACCCTCGGTCTACCTTATTTAGTTTGTTCTTTGGTCTGAATATGAAGATGTAGCACCGACGATATGTATGCATGTACTATCAATGACATGAATACATACAACCTTTGCAAGGGGTTGGGTGTTGCTGTCTATGCAATCGAGATAGTGACAATGTAGATTTAGGTCTACCTCGATGAGTTGGTTGTGTTGATCTGACTTTGCAGATCTGGTGAATGATGCCGCACATGTATGCATAAAAATATCACGGGTCGTGTGTACACACGATTCTGAATGAAAATGTAAATGGTTTTTAGTAAAACATTAACTTGGTTATTTCTTTGACCATTTCTTTGACCAAACATTTTGAATTACATGATTTGTGAACTATTAATTGTTACGTTGAAAAATAGTAAATTACTTTCCAAGTCTAATGGCTGAATGAATGGAAGAAAACATGGTAGTAAGTATCTATTACGTAGTATAGCTACACGCATGTAAATATACCTATATCACCATGATTACGTAAAACACATTGCACAATGCTATTAAAGCTATAAACTCTCTCACACTAAATCACTACACGTAATACTGCGTTGGATTAATGATGAAATAATCTTACGACGATTTTGATTCAACATATCCTCGCGATGGCTAAGGAATCGGGCGTTTACATACCTATGGTACGGCAATATTGTGTAAAGTCTACGTATATTGTATACATATAAATGCAGGTCAAACCAAAGGCTGGACATTGTATTATAGCTGACTGTGTTTGTTATGTGCTAATGTACAATACATTCGAGTAAACAAATATATAATAACAGCAAGTTGTAAAATACGCAACATATGAAAAAAAAGAAAATTCAGTATGGTAAATAATTCCATACTATATGAAGATATGAGAACAACCGAAATCCATGTTCGTTCCAGCCCTTACACAACACAACTTTATCTTGATATATTTAGCATCACACATTGTTATTCTAAACATTCCTTATTTAATCATACAATAGATAACGTACAGAGAGAAAAAGAAACCCGCAAAATATTATTAAACTGATATTGATCAAATCAAGTTTATTCTGTCATTACAATTATAAGATTATGCTCTTTCGAATTTGACACTCAGTTTTTCTATTTCTTCACAAAAACATTATTTTGTGCAGCGCCCTCTATACCAAAACTGAACTAGCTCTTTAAACACAAGTATCGAATATCCGTTAAAATCTTTCAAAAATTAAAACCTGTTCCATTTGAGATTTATATGTGCATGCTGAATGTTGATTAACGTCTCAAAAGTATTATGATGCAACAAGAGTTCGTTTTGTGTGTGTTTCTGAGCATTCATTGTAAGATGATACATCAGTTTTGGTTATAAAGGGGGCGAGATTCAAGAACTGATGGTTGTGTGGGTTAAGAGAAATACAAGGTGTATTACATTAGCAATGAAAACATATTATACATTTCGAAAGAATAATTAATACTTTTCAGACACTCTCTCTCTCACCTATCTACTTTTATTATTTATTCTCATAACTGATATGTTGCGACTTTGTTGGAGGATATTCATTTTAAATGTGTGTGGAGATCAATCTTAGAGGGTATACTGATCAACATATTTGTTTTACATTCGTCAATACAGTGTTTTTTTTTAAGAGAAATCAAAATATTGCCCTGTATTACAGAACATTCCAATACCATAAATTTGCTTGTGTATTATGTGCCTCTTCTATTTTACGGGCATTTCAATGCTCAGTATAACATCCCATAAACAATTTAAACTACTATACTGTACTTAAATCAAGTTCATAAAGTTGGTGAAATGTCGAAATTCACTAACATGTATCAAATAATGCAGGCAAACAAACAAACTGTGTAGTTTTGTTTGTTGTAGTTCATTTTTGTTTTATTCTGATATGTACCATGATTGATTTTGTTACGCTTTTACCAAATCAAAAGACACATCATCCTGCTACATGCCAAATCTTATTTAATCACTTTGATAGTGCTTAACAATATTATATTGTGTTGTGAACATTTATTAAACACACGAATAACAATAAATGGTGTGCATTGCTAGACTAACATTAAAGACGCGATGACCATTCCATCATGTTAATTTCATACATCAATATATTTCCCCCCCCCCCCCAAAAAAAAAGAAAACAAAAACAAAACAATTAACAAGAATTCAAGTTATTATCTTCTAAGGCTATACATTTGCAACAAAATCAAGATGTAAGTACTGTCATGAAATATGGGAAAATATAAAGATTATTATTACTTGAGATTTAATGAAAGACCAGGGCTAAATAAGAAGTCCCGACTTGCCACGATTGACGCGAAAAATGTGATCTGACTTACGATTAATTGCAACTTACAATCGATTGCCCTGGTGTTAAAGGGGTAGTACAGTTTTAGTAAGGCTGAGCTTTACTACCAAATGCCTTCACAATAGCATTACAAACTTATGTTTATAACTCCACCATGCTGGAATGGTATAGAAAATTGCAAACGACTTAATAAAAAACCTGTTATTAAAAAAAAGTGCCATTAAAACACATAGCATTGGTTTTAACCAGTTTCATTCAAAATCAATTTGTTTTATTATGCTAACAAAAGTATCGAATATATCTGAACCAATTTTGATCAAATAAAGTTTATTCTGCCATTAAAATTGTATCCTCTTTCAGATTGTACACTCGCTTTTACATGTTCTCACACAAAAATATTTCGTGCAGCGTCCTCTATACCAAAACTGAACTACCTACCCCTTTAAGAGCGAACGAAGCTGCTACCTGGATAAAAAAAGGATCGGAAGATGAGTTATTAGTTTCATCTTATATCCAGGCATAAACTTCAATATAGTTAACAATTGAACACTCGGGTAGTACTAGAAAAAAAAGTATGCGTCGAAGATTCATATTAATCAACAAGACATTAAGAACACACCTCAATATGCCTGTATGATACTTGAAGTCACGAAACAAAAGAATAACCACATACATGTGAAGTGGGAATAAATCCACAATATTTACATACTTCACACAACGATTATTTCCACACAACGTGGGCACAAATAAATCCATGAATAAAATATATTTTAAAAACATAGGACGACGTTTATAGTTGCACGACATTGTCATGAATCATGAAGTGAACAATGTATTTGGAGTAAGGAGACAAAATAGAAGTTTGAATTTTCGGACTAGGACACACTTTACATTATACTGTTTTGCATGTATTACGATAGGCTTCATAAGCAATAGTTAGCTTCCAGCCTTTCTCAAACTTTACAACTAATTTCCCCCTTGGAATTACATTCCAAGTTATCAAGACTTTCAAAAGAACAGTTATACAAAGATGGAACGCCCAGTGAGGGTGGTATTTGCTGCATTGACATTGCTTCTTATAGCTCAGCCATGTCTCTCAGTGTCTTTTCAGTGTGAGAAACGAACATTTGAACTATAAAAAAGTGGTACAATAACCAATGCTCGTTGTATCGCCGAGCGGTATTTGAGAGGAAATGAAAGCATAACATTGTACCGATCTAATGATGAAGTGATCGGACATTGTGATCCAATGTATTGCGCGCCAAGTTATTGTTCCTTTTCGTGTGAGACTAAGGAAGAACTTGGAAATCGGATCAATTTTAAATGGTGTGGGGCGAAATGTGTTTCCTTCAGTATTACAGATCCTCTGCTTGACACTGATAATGGAGAATATTATATTTCTTTTAATTTGTCTGATAAAGTTCTAGCTTTTACTTTAACTATGCTTTCGACGGAAAGTCCAATAAATATAGAACACATTTCTCCTTCCGATTCCATATCTCCGCCCAGCAACACCGTTTCAAGCAGTTCATTTGGTTCTCGAGCTACAGAACGGAGGAGTGACGTAATACAAACTACTGTTTCTGATATATCTGGAGGAAAGTCCCAATGCCTACAAGAAACACATTCATCGACCGGTAGTGAAACTGAGCAAGACAATAATGAAATAACGCTCGCGGACGTCGTTGTCATAATCAGAATCTGGACATTATGTTTGGCAATTATATGTAGCATAGGAGCGAGAATTCATCATATTCTGCGAAGACATATCCAAAGTAAAATACCAAATTATAGCAAGCAAAATGTTTTAGGTGCCCATGAAGAAATATCGAATGATGTGGATTCATTGCAGCATCAACAAACATATATTGTACGTGTGGATAGCCATCCTGACACTGGTAAACCTTGTATGGGTGACTCTCAGACTGTTGACTCTCCCATGACATCTTCATGTTCGCTTCATCATCATGCACTACCTCCACGTACCTGTCCTTATTACCTAAAAAAAGGCAACTTTGTTGATCGCATGCCATATGAAGAGATTGGGTCAACATCTAACAATCGCTTCCAGATTAGTTCAGATAACGTCAATGGGATTCCAGCGGCAATCGTAGTTGCGACACTTGGTGCTGTCGGTGGTGGGGAAGAGTTTGGGAACATGTACTGCACAATGGATGATCGCAGTTACAATAAAGTCACCGGTCACGAGACCAGTAGTCATCTGATTTTGCATCACCTACCAACTTCAACCGGTGAGGATCTACCTGTACGCTACAATACCACCGATTGTGAAATGCAATGTATGTTGTTTGACAAACCAGTGACGAATATAACACGGAGTGCACGGACGATGAAGTATCAACAGGTCCAAAATAACCTGACCTTCAACTATTCTACAAATGTTGACGATTATGACGAAGATGTTGTCGCACAAAATGGGGAAAATGAAACCGTTTCCATTGTGGGTTGATCAAAAGCTGGTCAACTCTAGGAATCACAACAGTATGTTCGAAACTAATATTAGCATGCCACACTGTAGTTACAGTGGTCATTTTTTGTTCAAATATGTTGCACTCAAATGTAATAAATAAAGAAGCCCTTAAACGCACGAAGCATTCCAAGCTCGGATTAAAACAGTATTTTATGACCAACTTTGAAGACTTATATCCTACGATGTCGTGTGGAAACCCACCAGCAGGGTTCATCGCAGACACATGTGCAATGGTCAATAATCCACCAGAACGAAGACATGTGAGGGATAACCATGCTCCAACATGCCCAACTGATGTCAGACATGACCCTACCATCGTTATGCGTCTTTTTGCATCAGCGTTTGGAGAGAATGACGACGCCTTTGCAGCAAGTTCTGACTACAGTCTCCTCCCTCGCTATCCAGATGACATCTCTGCTCCTTGTATCGATGACATCCACAATGACATCGGGCAGCCAACATTGTTTCTGCCGACAACTCCTGCATCTTTAAAAGCAGGGGAACGTTGCATTGGAGGGAAGCGAAGGAATCAGTCGGATAGTGTAATCGGACGTAGTCTCGCGCAGAGATCCGGGCCAACTTTACCTTAGGGAGATCCTTGATTCAGCTGACTGCGAACCTAATACCGCATATGGATAAAGAGTAACGACAAATATACATGTGCTGAATACAATGATGAAAATTATCAATATTCAACTGACTTTTCGTCCCTAAAAAGTAAAAGAGCAAAATCTTTCTATAATACATTATAGTGAAGCAGTGACTGTTTACACTGACGGATTAAAAGACAGTTGGTTATACCCTGTATACAACTTGGTACATGTTTGTTCATTTTGTCTTTGACAATGAGGGCAAGT
>JBAMJV010011111.1:0-16556 GCA_037951105.1 Echinarachnius parma | reverse complement strand
ATGTTTTCTACAACTGTCCATCAGTTACTCCATCAGCCACAAGAACCATCACATCTGCTATCCCTCGTCCTCTAGCTTCCACGACGTCTTCCGACTACCACTACTGCCACGACTGAAGAAGGTAGTATATAGAAGCAGTAGTAGTAATTTATTAGTGTTTGTGTTGTTGTTGTTTTTTTATCTTGTTGTTGTTGTTGTTGTTATTGTTGTTGTTGTTGAGCTAGAAATAGTTGTAGCAGTATATAGGAACAGGCTTTCCTGTTAGCATAAAGTACAGGACAAGTACAATTAATACGCGACCCACTGGCGTACTGGTGGATTGGGGGGGGGGGGGGGGGGGGGGGGGCTCTCGCTCCCAAATACAATTTCAATCATGGGTTATATCTAATTCGATATGCCATATGACTTATGGATACTTGTGTTACTCTGTTATGGTTAAACAGTGAAATAACTGACAATGAAGTCACAATTATTATTATTATCATTATCTATTAGGCATTTAGCTACGCTATTCATAGTAAACTATATCACAGCGCTTACAATAATATGCAAATATTACAGTTGTGATTTAAATAACAACTGTAACATTTTCCCGATTTGTTCTGATTACATTATATCAGTTTTTAGGCTTCAACATGAAATGGTATAAGGGTATACTGTGAAAATGAATGACTGAATATCAATGCAAAAAAACACACATTAAAACAGGAAATGTCTGTAAAATCAATTTCCCCTTTTTTTACATAGATGTTTCGTAGGAAAACAACAAGATGTAAAATTATCGTTGATAACAACTTGAAGTATAAAAAGTACACACAGTTTTGTATATAGTTTAATGGCAATTTTATGTATGATTACTCATTAACTGCTTTAGAAATACAGATTTCATCTGTAGTATATCATATTCACAACAAGTTTTGCTGTATTTTTACTACAGCCATATCAAATTTACATAAGACCCGTTGTATTTGTACTTTGCTTGTTCGATCTGTATTTGTTTTACTGTAAAAATACATTTTTTTTTACAGTAGTAGTAGTAGTAGTAGTAGTAGAAGTAGTACAAAGTAGTTTTTAGTAGTAGTAGTAGTAGTAGTAGTAGTAGTAGTAGTAGTAGTAGTAGTAGTAGTAGTAGTAGTAGCTAGTAGTACTAGTAGTAGTAGTAGTAGTAGTAGCTAGTAGTAGTAGTAAGAGTAGTAGTAAGTAGTAGTAGTAGTAGTAGTAGTAGTAGTAGTAGTAGTAGTAGTAGTAGTAGTAGTAGTTTTAGTAGTAGTAGCAGTAGTAGTAGAATAAGTAGTAGTAGTAGTAGTAGTAGTAGTAGTAATAATAGTAGTAGTAGTAGTAGTAGTAGTAGTAGTAGTAGTAGTAGTAGTAAGTAGTAGTAGTAGTAGTAGTAGTAGTAGTAGTAGTAGTAGTAGTTAGTAGTAGTAGTAGTAGTAGTAGTAGTAGTAGTAGTAGTAGTAGTAGTCGTAGTAGTAGTAGTAGTAGTAGTAGTAGTAGTAGATGTGCATAGAAAAACGCCATCATGTGTCCAGACCCACACAGTATCCGCATCGTCATGTGGGTCAAACTCCCACCCCCCCCCCCCTTTGCAAAAAGCTAGATCCGCCCCTGCATTCCATGATTTTCCCGACAGCAAAGTTAACAAGTGTTTTATCATCTGATTGCCATGTAACGGTGCCATGTAATATCCAAAAATATTACATGGCAGTTCATGTACTGTATTTACTAAGTCAGGTGATAAAAGTTTTCTATGTCGTATCGCTCAGATCAAGGACAGGTTCTATTTATGTTCAGATTTACTGATTCATACTATACATGTATATTTTGTTTGTGGTATCGACGATTCAATAGCTCGGATGACGCGTGACCCCAG
The DNA here is from genome assembly GCA_037951105.1 of Echinarachnius parma. Lineage (NCBI taxonomy): Eukaryota > Metazoa > Echinodermata > Echinoidea > Clypeasteroida > Echinarachniidae > Echinarachnius > Echinarachnius parma. The sequence continues at coordinate 14,683 of JBAMJV010011111.1, read as the reverse complement.
AATAAACCACAATGACTATAATATAAGAAGAATCTATTATGATTAAAGGGTCAAAATATGACTTTGGAAAAACCTCATGAAATGAATGGATTACTTTAGAGGGATCTAGATACTTTGTTGACATGTGCAAAAAGTGATGAATGGTTGATAAAACGTGTAGTGTTCGTGATCAGGGGGATGTTTCACAAAGATTCTAAATCGAACTAACAACCTAACAACTAAGGAAAGACATTAACATGATTAAGGAAACAGTTATGAAAAGCGAGTTGTAGCCTTCGAATAAAACACATTCAAAAGCAAAATACAATAAGTATTTGAGACTTTCAACACAACTAATTGTTTATAGAAGTACCTTTTTCAACAATTTTACAAGGAAACTAACAGTTTTTTAGATATTTCTTTTGAAAGAAATTAATTTGTGATATATATTATCACAAATCTGACAATATAAGGGTAGTCAGAACTAAAGAATATGCACTTAAAATTACATAATTTGTTCAGTCAGGTTTCTGTCCAATGAGAATGTCAATTTGATTTTGGGTAGCAAGACAAAAGGATAATAGCATATATGACAATGTAAATAAGTTGAGTTTTATTTCATATTGAGTTATAAATTATAAATATAAGTTGATATGTTAAATCTCAATTTGATTTAAAGTGATATAAGTGATGTGACATAAATGTTGTACACCATGGGTGTCAATACTTACGTAATACCTATTCATCAGGGGGGATGAATGAATAGATCATCCCCCCTGATGGATGGGTATCAACGACAGATCGACGCCCATGTTGTACACCATTTATGGGGAAGATATTAAATTATATTTTGTATTGCTGAACAGAGCGTGTTAATACATGGAAACTGAACATACGTCACTTTACGAAAAGCTTATTTAAGGGGCCCAGTGGGGTATTATTTGCCATTTTCGCGCACGTTCACGGAATCATGAATATCTTTCAAACTATTGAAGCTACCCCCTACAAACCATATACTGCTGGAAAGCTGAGAATGTGAGGAATCCAAAAAAGTAAACAGTTAGACAATAGGATGGATGGGTATTAACAACAGATCGACGCCCATGTTGTACACCATTTATGGGGAAGATATTAAATTATATTTTGTATTGCTGAACAGAGCGTGTTAATACATTTAAATTTAATTAGATGGGGGGCGGGCTCAAACCCCGATGCAACCTATCTGTGTGCCAGTGTCTGATATTGTATTAGAGCCTGTGTTACAGGGAGTATGATGTGTGTATTTCATAATGAGGCATATAGTAGTGTTATTATTTGATAACATTGCTGTGAATCATCGACATGAATTTATAAACGAATACAAATCATGCTAATATAGTATACAATCAATGGAAATCATAAAACAAATTTGTTCATGTTTTCTACAACTGTCCATCAGTTACTCCATCAGCCACAAGAACAGCCGACACCACAACCACCACCACCACCATCACATCTGCTCCCCCTCGTCCTCTAGCTACCACGACGTATTCGACTACCACTACTGCCACGACTGAAGAAGGTAGTATATAGAAGCAGTAGTAGTAATTTATTAAGTGTTAGTGTTGTTGTTGTTGTTTTTTGTTTTTTTGTTGTTGCAGTATATATGTACAGGCTTTCCAGTGATTTCTGTAATGACGAATACCCGTATGAGTATAAGAAATCAATGCAGCTCGATACATGACATCGCAGGTCCCATAACGGCAAGACTTAGTGTGACGGTGAAGAAGACAATTACCCCTTTTTCAAAGCTCAAATCCTTTTTTACTCTCGCAATGCATTTCGATTTGAATCGGTGATTCCATCGTAGATTCACGTGTATTCAAACATTGTGAAATACTTGAACCGTTATTCATACTTTACCACCACTGAATCGTTAAATTGGCCTATGATAATCTGTATTTATAGTTTATCCCAACAATAATGTATTGTGCATGATCTGAAAAGACAAACAGCGAGGGAGATGAAATGTTGCAGATCCACATTTCTTTATGAATATATACACAGTACACATGCATATACCGTACTGCAGTGCAACTCCGTGTCATATTATCCCACGGTAGTAGATACCGGGGGGATGGGGGGTGGGGGATACATCCCCCCCCCCCTACTTGTTTGGTGCCGGTGTGGGATGGCCTGTACAAACATCCCCCACTTTTTTCAAATTTAATACTTGATAACACCATTAATGATAATAATGGTAATAATGAAAATAACCATACTTCTAAAGAGATTTTTTTTATTTTTTATTCCGATGTTTTCAATCAGGGCCCAGTCGGAGGTCGTTCGAGGCCGATTCAACATGTTGAATCGGCTCAGACTGCATGAGCGAAAACCGCCTCTAGCTTGACTGAAAACCAGTCGGATCGGATCGAGTCGGCTCTGTGTGCGGTGGGCTTTAGAGCATCATACGATTTGTACTTTGACAGCCATGAACCAACGTCCAAATAATCAAGGATATTGCTTGCAATGAAACGTTTAACATAACAAAACAAGCATTTGGAGACATTGTGTACCATACATCCAATCATGAATAATCCGTTTGCATGTTTATGTGGGACCGGACTATTTTGCATAATTTTCTATAAATGAAATCAGTTGTTTTGTAATGTTTGTACTTGCATATTATCTGCACTGTTCATTATTTTGACTAAATTAGAGGTTAGCTTTGAAATTATTTCGCTATGATCTTATTTTTCCGTTTGAACACGTTTTTCCTTCTTATTTATTATTACATCTACAGATTTCCGCTGCATACGTTTGAGACAGGAACTTGTATCATTCCAGGGAACGCAACTGGCCCCATGTCCTACAAATGCTTCACTTCCATCCCAGAATACATATGGCAGTTCATACCTATATTTCGATCCGCCTAACCAAGATGGCCTCTTAGAATATGTCAACTTTCCCTTTGGGTTGTACGGCCAGCAATTATCCTTCAGGATTTCCGTCACTACGGAACCATTTTTGATGGAACAACGGCGGCCCAGGAGAAGAAGGCGAAGGGTTGTGCCGATAATCTACCAGAGGGACTTTATCAACGTCAGAACTAGCACTCAGGACGGTAACTACCTGGTAGAGTTCTCCCCACCAGTGTTCGTGCAGGCGGGTATGCCGCTGTACGTCAACATACTAACGCTGGACGACCGCCCATTTGGCCCACTCTATTACGAGGTCGCAGAGCCTGCACTGTACCTACGATGCCCACTGACGCCACCACTCGATCCCCTCAACAATGCCACTTGTTACGAGAAGTACGACGCGTGGACCGCGATGGAAAACAGGTTCATTGCTCACGGGTGCGCCAACGACCCTTCCCTAGCTTATCGTACCTATGAGGTGTGTCTCCGCGTCACTGATACTGGTATGATAATTTTATATTGAACAGTACCAGGTTTTCTACAAACTCCCAAGCTTTCCTCAAAGCATTAAACTTCCTTGATTTCCTCTGCCCGATGCACACCTTTGTGTTACACCAACATCTAGTGCTCCCAATCAACACGTCCTCTTTCCCTTCTTCCTTGTATCTGTATAGTCCAGCACTTTTGTCCCTGTTCCCCTCCTTCAACATGTCCAAATCACAAGATAAATGATGAACACTTTCTAAAACATAACATCTACCTTTCTCCATTGTACTTGCTTATATAACTTTCGCTCATGTGACTTCACAAAATAAAACATAGGTCCTATAAACCATTGGTTTTTATTTTTGTATCTCTTGTCTGTTAAAGTGGCCAGGCAAACCAAACGCATGTTATCTTCTGTTCATCTGTATGATGTACACATCAAATATTTGTAAACCATTTGACCCAAACATATTTTGTATATTTTAAAACATTTTAGTAATTATTTGCCTCCATATTGCTAAGCCCCCACCTGAAAACCTCTCCAGAGTAAAATTCTATTGTTGACTGGTTGTGACATCATCAGTCATTCACTACTCACTAACAAAGAAGTGACTTTTACCCAAGCTGAGTGCCTTATCACAATATCATCACACGTTGGAACGCAATGCCAACTCAAACACTTTCAATTTCAATAGCAGTTGCTATGTCAGAAGAGAAGCACTGTCTAAGCTATTATATAGAGGCATGCAGTGAATGCTTTTGTGTGCATGCTCTTTTTGTACTTTCATATTTTGTTAATCTCATGGTAGTTGACCAGTGATTGACAGATGATGTCACAACCAGTAAATAATAGAATTCACTCTGGAGGTTTTTTTAGGAGGTGGGGCTTAGCAACATGAAGAAAAATAAATGATAAAATGTTTTAAAATATACAAAACATATATAGGTTAAACAGTTTACAAATGTTGAATGTGTACACTAATACAGATGAACAGAAGTCAACATGCATTTGGTTTGCAAGGCCCCTTTAAGGTCTTGAAACTTGACATTGTATTTTCTTTGCAGTATATCATAATACAGAACTTCAGGAAATTACATGAATATTCCGTTTGTCTCCCTGGATATGATACATGATTATTAACTAAGCAGCTTAAATCGACTTTGTTCAGTTCCTACAGTGTCGACGATGCCTGACCCACCAAGTGTGGCACTGAATGTAAACATCACGTTGACGTGTCCAATAGAGGGAGCTGTTCACAGCTACTGGTCAAAGAATGATACTCGGGGTGGAACGTTGACATCTCCGCAGGCGCCCTCTCCGATCCTCAAGTTTGTGTCGTTCAGTCCGGCAGACCAAGGCTACTACTACTGCATGGGGGTAGGAGGGGGCATGTACCGGGACGAGACTGTTACTTCAGAGCCGATTCGTCTCTCTATCAAGGGTTAATTATCATCATTATGTTTATTTTACTTATCTCTTAATGTCCATATTATAATAGTAATAATAATATTGTTCATATCATATAGTTATAATGTTATTTCAATGGAAACTGAAAAAAACCGAATACGTATTGAAATGTTGCTTTTTATTAGCATTGCACATACTTCAGCGTGTAAACGAGATGATTATTACAATGTTTGAGTAGTGCATGAATGTCAAAGATACACGCACATACCACTGATGCATATAATACGAAACAAATTTCTGACGCTGTTTAAAGAACGTTTGAAAACTCAAATAACTTTGGACAGACAACGCATTTTAACAGTTAATCAATAAATTATCTTGTACACATTATCTACTCCCCGGGGAGCATACTAGCCGCAAGAAACCATAGAGGTGCACCGGGCTAATTAACACAATACCAGGGTACCGTTACATAAAAAGTCACGATTAATCGTACGATTTATTAATTACAAGTGAATAACAGGGCCAAGGTACCTATTTATACACCTGTGTAGAGAATAGCAATAGAAGTATGGATGGAGATTATTTAAGACTGGAATTCTCCTGATACATTCATAATTATATATAGAAGTTCGTAGTTTGGATAATGCCAGTTTAGGCCTATTCCCATATTACATAGCAACTTTCTTGCTACCCAGAAGATTTTCAGATAAAATCACATGATTTCATGCAACGTTGTGTTTCTTCTATTTTCCTTAAGTGAAGTCGATAACTAGAGATAAGTTTTTGGATTCAGTTACAGTTTACATTACCACATAATTTTTTTTTTTTACAGGAACTACCAGATTAGTCATTACTGTAGGCTTCGATGAAACCTTCATTGACTTCTATCCCTATCAGCTTCTTTCGAGTGAACTTGCAACGACATATCAGGCGCCAGTAAGTTACAATTTTGTTGTTGCAAGAAATAATCATAAATGTTTGGGAAATGAAGACATAATAGTGTAGCATTGAAGATGAACATTGCATGCGAAATATATAAATATCAAGTGTGTTTTGTAGTACACATAAACAAGGAATTGCTCATCTGTCCGTATTCAGGTATTTCTTGTTTGTAATAATATAATTTAGATATTATTAAATACCATTATGTTATGTCATTAACATTTGTATAAATTATGTTTACAAACCTTAAGTTTAGGCAAACCTTTATTGAACAAGACATTCTTTGTAACAACGTGACTACATCGTGCGCGATTTAGAACGTCTATGTATTATGTTACAGATTAGATCAGCATTGGATATTCAGTCACAGTCGGATGTTGGCGGCCGTTTGTATGACTCAATAATTGATGACCAGTTTGCCGAAGATTTTCCAGCCATCGTGGATACTCGAGAAGGCAGTCTCATCATTGATTACGTCATCAACTTCAATTCTAGCGCCTGGACCAACGAGACTGATTTGATAACGACATTGACGAATGTACTCGGAGACTACTTTGGAGAGTCACAGCCCGATGGAAATACCCCCAGTCCCAGTAGCGTACCGGAAGGAGGGGTCACAGACCTGTATATCCCTGGGAGCCTTGTCGTCAGCAGTGCAAGTATGCACACTTATAATGTTGCTAGACTTTAAAAGCCCAATGCACACAGAGCCTACTCGACCCGATCCGACTGGTTATCAATCCGACTAGAGTCGGGCCCGATCAGTCGGGTCCGATTCAATATGTTGAATCAGCCACGACTGGCTTCCGTCTGGCTCCCGACTGGCAAAACGGAGTCGCACACATTATACCCGATCCGGCTGAAAACCAGTCTGATCGGGTCGAGTCGGCTGTGTGTGTGTTTGGCTTTACTGTTTTCTATTCTGATGAATTGTATCCATAGCTCCTTCGTGGAAACCTTTTGTTCGGGGGGTGTATGCTCTTATTGCTGGATATCACCTTTCCCTCCGAACTGATGTGACATTTTTGACCCAATAAGAAATATTGTGATCTCACAATCAGATTTATTAGCCAAATATGAGATTTTGCCTTGATATAATGTAATTTCAACCACTCCCCATTCAAACTTGTATGCATTTTGGCAGAACAGTTTACTATCTAGTACTAAAAAATGCATTTGTCGTCGTTATTCCTCTGTTTGCGAGTTGATGCTCGAATAAATAATGTGTTGCAGATTACAAATTGATGTAACCATATAAAAGAAGTATAGTGTAAAGCGCATAGACATGCTATCGTATCATATTAGGTGCTATATACAGTGTCATAATAAACGAAACCGGACTTTAATGGCTTATAAATCCACAATTATAAACATATATATGTTGATATTGGTATCATGTTAAAGGTTGGGAAATTGCCTTTAAAATGATATATCACATACATTTTGATCGCTTTACGCTTCACCGAACGCGACCTTATTATCCGAAGTGATCAGAATGGATGATATATATATGATTTTAAAGGCAATTCCCCAAGCTTTAACATGATACCAATATAATCATATAATCATTATTACGTTTTTTTGCCTTGTCCAGCCTCCTGTCCTGAGTCTGTTGCGACCGGTCTGTACGGAACACTCACATTTAACCGTACTTTGCTGGACCAGACGGCAAGCAGTGTGGAACACTGCAAGGACTACAGCAATAATGGTGAGTCTTGATTAAATGGTGACATTATATTATCATCTGATGGTATTTATATGAATGCCTAGCCGGCAAGAAAATCTTCTGGTTTAATTATGTATTGACGAGAGATTGAATGCTACTCTATTATTTTGATTAATTTTGAACGCCGGTATATATAAGGCAGAATATATGTCATTTCGAATTCTTTATGTAACGGGACGAGAAATTGAATCTACGGACTCCTGCGCGTGAGCCTGATACTTTAACCGCTAAACCGCCATGCCCAGCGTCCTCAAGGAGAAGGGGACATAATTTATATAAGAGCCTTTTCTCAAAGATGACATTATTTACTGTAACTGAATTAGAGCCTTTGCTCCTCTTGCTCCTCTATTAAGCTAGATGAAACAATATTCACAATATAAATAGTTCGAGCTTTTGGGTTAATATTATTGTTAGATTATATTTGTATTGATTTGTAAAACAGTATTTTGTAAATATGTAACACAAACAGGGCGTTTTAATTGTGAACATTTTTTATTTTCTTATTTAATGTAAAGATAACATTATTATACTGACGAAATATGAATCGAGAAAGTATACAGAATATTGTCTTGCTCATGTTTTGGAAGTTGGGTAGCTACTGTATAATAGCTGAGTAAAGATTTTAACGCATGCGAACCTACATTTTTACTACCAGCCCTTCTCCCACGAGCCACCAGGACGTGTCGGGGGAATCTAGTCTCACCGGCCGTTTGGGAAGACCCCGTCCTCAACGACTGCTTCGAGGAGGAAAACCCCAACGACGTGCTCAGAAACATTGCCCAGGTAAAAGTTGCATCATGTTTAGTTAAGTAGATAAAGAAAAGAAGGAAGGGTAATCCCTCCCCCCCCCCACCCCCCCCTCCCCCCCCCCCCCATCAGTAACCCCTCCGTCTTGGAAGACCCGGACCTTGTCCCCACACAACCATAATATTATCAAGTAAAAACCCAACGGCCTTTCATCGGGTCTAGTTAAATTTTGGAGAAGGGGGTATAATAACCCCCTTCTGTGAAGACCCAGACCCTGTTCACACAGAACCATGTAGATTAGCAGGATATACGAGGAATGGGTTCTATTTTTGTAGGCTTCTTCAAGTTCAGTAAACACGCTCCATGCACACTGCATATGTCAAGTAAAACCTCAACGACGTGCTCAGTAATATAAAACAAAACTGAGTGTCGAATTTGAGAGAACATGCAATTTTAATAGCAGAATAAACTTTATTTGGTCAAAATCGGTCCAGAAACGGCTGAAATATCAATAAATATATCTGATCTTATAATTATTTGTGGCCCAAATAATTAGATGATTTTTTCACAAAATAAAAAAAATGCTTACACTATTTCAAGAATTTTCAGAAGCGTTTTTTAAATAATTGTTGATGATCTCTCTATTCAATCATTATTTCAATAAAACATCACATGCATAATTTTGTATAAAAAATGGTTGAAACCAATGTCTTTTTAGAGAGCGCCCTTTTGTGTTTTAATGGCTCTTTTTGAATGATAACAGGCTTTTTACTTAGTCGTTTGTAATTTTGTATACCTTTCGAGCATGGTGGAGTTATAACTATTAGTTTATATTGTTACTGTCCAGGTTTGGTTACTTTTTAAGTTCATCCTTACCAAAACTGTACTACCCCTTTAAGAGGAGGAGCAGGGGGCGGAATATAGCCCCGTCTGGGAAGAACATGACCCTGTCCACACAGGTCCATAGATTAGGAGGATATACGGGGAATGGATTCTACTTTTGTATGCATCTTCAAGTTCAGTAAAACGCACAATGAACCACAATGGTACGACGTACCACATCAAATAAAACCACGCGACGTGTCCGTATCATTACCAATGACAATTTTTATCCAGTGGATAGGCTAAGGAGGACGGGGAAAGTGAGTGTAAGTAGCCCCTGGCCTTGCCTGGTTTATACATGGCTACTGACCCTGGTCACACGCATCCATATAGATCTGGGGATAATCTGGGTATGATGTGTAGGTGCATAAACATCAAGTCCACAACTACAACTTTGCGACTCAAAAACATTTCAGGTCTGCCACCAAAGATCCCCAACTGATAATTGTGAACATTATATACAGAAAGCACAACCCAACGATATTCAACATTTTTAATGTTTTTCGTTTCAATGGTATTTCAAAATTAAATGGATATAGCAAACGGTGACAGCCGAAAATGTAACGGAATATTCGAGTGACCTGGTGGCAGTTACTGAAGACAGTGATTCGATTACCGCCAAGGGAATCATCGCAGTCGCAATCGCTCTCCAGAAGATCGTACAGGTTCAGGACCCATCACAAGAGGTTTGTTTATTTATATTGAATGATGATGATAATGATAATAATAATATTGTTTATATTAAATGATACAAAATAACAATAGTAATCATCATTATTGTTATAATGATATCAACAGCAACAACAACTACGACGATGACCATATCATAATAATTATAATAATGATACTGAAGAAGAAGAAGAAGCGGTATCGTGTCATCTCTGTGTTTTGTCATCATTCAACTTTGTATCTAGCTCCTATATACTAGTAGGTGGACAAGTGTCTCATTAACTATTTCTGGTAGTTGAAGTAATTATGCCTAACAGTTTGAGGAAAATTGCATCATATAATAATCAGCGACAATCAATTAAGACTATGTAGGGATGCCACCACTAGCTGCGAAATATGATTGAGATTATTTACAAGCTTGGAAAGTTTGTCTTTATTATTATAGGGTTTTTTTAATATCCCTTTCGACATGTTCGAAGCCTTGATTATTGTAAACATATTGATTATTGTAATTGATTATTGTAAACATAAACAACTTATATTATTGGGACTGTTTTAAAATGATAGGTTACCAACAACGTTATCAACATTGTCGACAATGTTCTCGATGTTGGCATTGGTGTTTACGAAGAGACCAACGAAGTAGGAGCACCCACTAGGATCCTGGACTCACTTGAGCAGCAGATCACCTTGTTCCAGATCAACGGATCGGGTACCAACTTCACTGTGATAGGCCAGAACGTTGGGGTGGTTGCATTACAGCTAACGGAGGACAGTCTGGCCGCAGGTCTGGCGTTGACAATCCTGTCTGCAAGCGAGGACGATGATGATCTGAGTGAAAACTCAACCATGGTGTTTTTCGACACGGACGACATCCCGCAGGAGATGATTGATGCCTCCATCACCATACCATCTGCTGTCCTCGATTTCATCCCGTCTTTGACAGGTGCATGTTTTTTCAAAGAAGATATTATAATCAAGTTAAAATTCTATATCAAAATACATGTACTGTATAAGGTGATATGCCATTTCAATTACTTTTCATGTAATGTCATATTTGATAGTTTGAATGTTGTTTTGAAACCATCTTTTAAATTGGGGACAACAGTATTGTATACATTCATGGGAGCTGCTAACAATATTTAGAAGTACAAATAAAGCACACGTATATTCTCTTTAAAGAGTGTTTGTTAAATCTTGAATATTTTCCTCCGGTTAGAATGACTGATTGTTTGTATTAAGAAGAAACGAACACCTTTTGTATTTTTTTTTTTTTTTCTTTTAGCCAATGATTCTATCCCAGTGAGTTTCCTAATTTTCCAAACGAGCAAGCTCTTCCAGAGTCTGGACCAAGACTATGAAGTGAGAAGAGGGCGCCGCCTAGCGGTCGGGACACGAGTCATCGCTGCAACGGTCGAAGGTGTGGACATCGTTGGACTTTCTGCTGGTCAAGAAGTTGAAACGGCATTCCTTGAGTTAGATGCAAGTACCGCTTCCTTTTTAAGAACATTACATTCAATGGGAAAAACAATATTATCACCACAGATATAGTTTATAATAGTGCAGCATAGACGTACCCAGGGGGGGGGGGGGGGGGGGGGTTCCCACCACCACCCCCCACCACCACCACCCTTTACCCTTTTTTTAACGGGTCTCGAACTACAATGCAATTAATCACCAACACTTACGGAACCATTATGATCTCATGGATCCAAAAATGGCCTGGATACCTGGTGGTGGCATATTTACAACATCTGACATAACATCAGTTCCCATTCCTTTCGTGGAATAAGTCTGTGAAATGCTGATATCATGTGATTGAATTGCGCTATTATCACATTTGCAATTTCATACTATATATAACAATAGGTCACACAGGGAGGTGAGACGGTGGACAACAGATCGTGCGTGTTCTGGGAGAAGACGGAGAATGGTGGTCGATGGTCCACGGAGGGATGTCGACGCGAAGATAGACCCAACATCGGCAGGATCAGATGCCTCTGTGATCATCTCACCAGCTTTGCTGTACTTCTAGTAAGTTGTTCATGCAAATTGAAAAGTGAAAAGTTTATGATCAATTCACCAAATAATCGCAATGTTACAATTATTTCACGTTAGGTATGTATTTTTGTCAATACTCTAGCTTTTCTGGCTTTAATATCCCTTATCAACCAACATTTTTCAAAGGTCATTCGAGCATGTTGCAATGGCCACATTGTTTGCAATTGCATTCACCAATTTTGCAAAGAGATTATGATATCTGCTAGATTTGTGTATATATTATTTTTCTTGCCTTTAATACGTTTACAGTCCTTTTAAAATGTCCAAATATTTGTTTTTCCTTCATAGGACATATCTGGAGATGTCAACCTGAAAGCTCTAGATATCCTGAGCATCATTGGCTGCGTCATCTCCATCATCTGTCTCATCATCACCTTGGTTACGTATATAGCCATGAAGTAAGTATAATCAGCTTTCGCAAACTGAAGATTGTTGATTGACATTACGTTTCACCCAAGTTAGAAAATATCCGCTCCTCAGGCCTGAGGAGAGGTTGAGAGATTCGTGCCTCTAGTAGAATGTTATCACCGTTTACACCGTTCTTATCGGTTAACTGCGTGTAACCGGAGGAGATTATCTCTATAATACCACTAGGTCTCGGGGGGGGGGGGGGGGCAGTTAACAGGGCATGGAATGTTAACGAAAGCTATTTAAATGGTTGAGTTGATTTCCACCGTGGTGGAGATCACGGCTAACTTAGTGAAACGTAATGGAATTTGAGACAGTAAAAGTGAGACAAAGATCAACATGAATGGTGATTTAAAAAATGGTATTATATGACATGTTATGATGAAATACACATAAGTATTGACAGTAATTATGATAACTTCGAAATAAGTAAGAGGCGCCGCGCCGGTGTGTGGTGAAATTAATTATCCAGAGTAGATAAATTGCACTAGACAGATGCATACATACACTGTATAGTTGAAGCCCGTGATATAGCAATACATGTAAGTTACTTTGACGTAACAAACATGGGGGCTTGTCTGGGAATATATTTATACATTTGATTTGGAAAACTACCATGTTTCTTTGGACCAAATATGATTCCACAAAATATTTTGTTCACCCATAATAGAAATGCAAATAAAGTTGGTTAATTTAATGCATTTATACAAAATGATCGCGTTTTTGTTTAAAAAAACATTTCAGTAATGTATTATCCTGTCTTTTGAAAGGAAACTCCGCACCAAGCAGCCTCAGCAGATCCTGATAAATCTCTGCTTTGCTTTGTTGGGACTGTTCGTTGTCTTCGTCGCTGGTATCGACCGTCGTTACCCGACTGGTGGCTGCGTGCTCGTTGGTTTCCTCATCCACTACTTCCTACTCGCGTCCGTCTCGTGGATGTTGGTTGAAGCGGTCAACATGTATCTGTTGTTTGTCAAGGTGTTCGATGCCAGTGTCTCACGATTCATGCTTAAAGCATGTATTGCTGCATGGGGTGAGTGTTTATTAAATGCATATCAGTTTCTTGTGCCCTACAAATGCATCTTTGATAGATTACTATTTACCAGCAGTGGTTTCCAGAGAAGATTATATCGATATAACTTAATACAAATATAATATTGTTCCATTCCGTTGTCATTCATTTTGTCTTTTCACATATATTATTATGGGGTATAAAGCTTAAATGAATTACAACTATGCAAATGTTTACGTTATTTACAGAAGCTTGATCATACCTGTATTTAAGTAGTAAAATCCAAGTATAAATTTGTTTTGTTTTTTGTACATTACTCATAGGACATTAGTAAGACAATAACTGATCTGATGCATTGTAACAAACATAATGCAGAATGTGTTGTTGTGCTTGTTTGTTTGTTCTTATGTACATCTATGTTTGTTTTATACATGTATGTTATCACAGTGTATCAGATAAGAGGAATACATTGGTCCAACAAATTCAATACTTTTATTTGTCTAATCTTATTCTCAAGGTTTGCCTCTCTTGGTGTGCATAGTAACAGTGGCCGTTGACAGCTCCCTGTATTTGGGTGACGACTCATAGTAAGTTTGCAAAATGCAATGGTTTGCACATAATTATGCATTTTATACGTGTCCGGTGTATGATCTTGAAAATCATCTAGCAAGGAAGACATTGTCATAGAATACTTGGCAATATACATAATCCCTTTCCTACGGGAACCTGGTAGGCCATGTACGAAGTCTATAGGATTTTAACATCTTGAATGGAACTGGATAAGCTGCACCCATCTATGTTATTAGTGTTGACTTATCCATCACTTTTAACTGTGAGGTATAAATAATAAATTATTTGAAATATCTAAATGTTCATTATTGCAGAAACAAAACCACTAACTACCTGACAAGCAGTGTTTAATGAAGCCCGAGCATATTGTAATAAATTATGTATACAACGATTTGAATGTTAAATGTTCTCCTCTAGTTGCTTTGTGAAGCCAGGCCCTGCCCTCTTCTACGGCGTCTTACTCATCATCGGTCTCCTTCTCATCATCAACTGCGTCATCTTCGTGATCGTCGTACAGCGCCTGTCGTGTCGCCAGGCGGTGACGGCTCATAAGAGCAAAAATAACGGGGAGCAGAGCGAGACCTGGCGTCGCCTGCAGACTGCCGTCGCCATTTCCGCGCTCCTCGGCATCACCTGGATATTCGGCTTTCTAGCCATCGGCGGGGCCCGTGTCCTATTCAACGTCCTCTTCCTCGTCTTCAACTCGCTACAGGGCCTCTTCGTCTTCGTCATGTTCTGCGTACGGCAGAAGGATGTCCGCCTCCAGTGGGCCGACTGGCTGTCGCAATGCCACTGTTGGCAACAGAATTCGTATTCACTCGAGGCGAAATACACGGTCAAGGGGCGTGGTAACAAAATTAAGTTTAACACGGCTTCAAGCTCTGGAACTT
>JBAMJV010011110.1:0-49372 GCA_037951105.1 Echinarachnius parma | reverse complement strand
AGCTCGGGACCCATTCTTGGCTGTCATACATATGGTTTATGTTGGAACAATTTTCTTCGTGAAAAATATATGAAAAATGTGAAAGTAAATGAGTCAGACCATGTATAACAACAACAACGGACCTGTACTGATGCCTGGTCTTATCACTGGTAATCGTGAACAAATACAGTGATTGAACTTTAAATCGATTTCCTATAAAACCCTGTTTATTTTTCTTCCTAAAAATTAGACCATTGTTAAAAAATTGTCTGTGCCATTCTTGCGGGAGATCAATCAGGGTTGTGAATTTGGACTTAATTAGCATTGCACTCTCATTCATGAAATAATTACTGTATATTTTAACTATTTTGTAATGCATTTTCTTCTTATAATTTACGTATTACTCTTGGAAATTAATCAGAGTTGTAAATTTGGACTTAATTAGCACTGTACTAGGCCTATTATTCAGGAAACGATTAATTAGTCAATTTCAAGGCCATTAAAGGATCTAGTAACATTGTCCAAATCCTTTAAATCCAGTTGGAATCCTAGCGGCTCCCTCATACCTTGTTTTACTTATTAACAATAAAATCATGGACAGGTTTCGATTGTTCATATTTCCATTTCGTTCAAAAGATATTTACAATTGAAGCGTTCGGATGTTAAAATATCTACGGGATCTTTTAAGCCATGTACAAAGTAAGTGCAATGAGTGAGTGAATATCACTTCGCACTTTCGCTCATTTCTCGGCCAAATAACATCCAATTAACTCAAAAGGTTCACACATTACTTTCTGGACATATCAGATCACACCAATACACATTTTATTATCCGCGTGCGGATTTTGTCCGACATATTATTTTTGGTTGCTTATTTCAATTTTCAAAAATATGGTTGCAAACAAAACGAACCCTCTACCAAACCCTAAATATGGTGGTTACATGTTGTATTTAGTTGCTATGGTTATTAGTGGCTGTCATTAAATTTGGTGGCATTCTTTTATACCAAGTTTCGTTTAATCCTCTTTGATGATATTGATTTCAGTAGTACATACTGTAGGCTGCACTCGTAGGTGTAGCTAGTAATCATAATAATTGTTGAAATTCATTGTTAGTTATTGTTAATTGCTGTTAATGGTTAATTGTTTGTTGAAATTCATTTTTGATTATATTGTTAATTACTGTTAATTATTGTAAATTGCTGTTAATTATTGTTAGTATATTATTGTTAAGGGACCCCATTGTATATAGAACAGCAATGTCTGCATAGACGGCGCTGAATGGGCCATCCCTCCGAATCTTTTGTATTTTACTGTTTTTACTTGTGTTTCGGAAAATAAATAAATAAATAAATAAATAAATAAAAGTAAGAAAATTGGAGTTAGCAGCAATCCCCCTAAAATTGCACTGCCCGACTGATCCCGCGGCCGGATCGATTCCGCGACCACACCGGCGGCAAAATATCGATAAAAATCTACGCCGAAATTGCTCAACGACCAAATCTGCCAACAAAATCTTTGTCGACAATTGCACCGGCGTCAAAATATCTGCCGACAACATCGGTCCTGCGATAAGTCTCGACAGACAACAGATCCACCGACATAGGCTTCGCCGATAATTGTTCTTTCAACAAAATAATTATGTAGGCCTTCTTACCCAAAATAGGGAAATTCCCCATTTTTACCCTAATAATTGATCTTGGAATCGTGTTGTTGTTGTGTTTTTTGGCAGAACATTGTTTTCTTGGTAGAAAAATTGGAGCAATTGTCGGCAGAGCATTTGTCGGCGAATATCTTGTCGCAGGAGCAATTGTTGACAGGGAGTATCTCTGTGGAGCATTTTGTCGGCGGGGATGTGTCGCGGAGAAAATGTGCGTGGCGATTGTCGCTATTTTAAGGCGAATTTCACCGGAACATTATTTTCTCGTGTCACAATGTTTTCTCCGTTTAATTTGCCATTTCCATTATCCCCTGGCTACGCAATTAGGCCCAACAGACGAACAGTTGACTTGTAATATAATTCATGAGATATGTATAGCTTCTGACATTTATTACAAATATGAGGATACTAACTCTGGTTAACAAGGTATCCTCAAATAATTTGTATTGGGGTAACAATATGAACAAAATTATGACATGCATTTCGTATACCGCTGATTTATTAGCATGTGAAGTACAGCGACTTCGGTTAACGTGGTCTTCCACGATGCGGCGACGATGAGGCTAAACGCTTGCGACAAGGTGCGACTGACTGAGAGTACATGAGAATAGCTGCGACTAGTAATGACGTGCACGCGTCCACAATTTGGATTTAGCTTCAACCCGAATATGGCATGTTTATTATGCCAGAATATGACATGCATTGTTGGTTCAGAATTGTAGGTGATTTTTGCGCGAATGTGGCCATTTTGAAATGTATTGGGGAAAGAGAGAGAGAGAGGGGGGGGGGGGGGGGGGAGTTGCAGCGCCCGCCTCGTGCGAACATGGGGTGGTGAACGTACATTCCTGGATATGTGTTGGTATTATTCTTAAATGGTTATTTCACTACAATGCCTGCTTCAGGTTCTGGATGTGTTGGATTTCCGCAAGGGAAATATTACAGGATTTAATTGTTTTCCTTTCCACGTAATCCATCAATCGCACTTGTTGGAGAGGCTTCATTGATAAATACACACAAATAATTAGAAATTGTTTGTTATTTTGGAGTGAGCTTGCAGGCCTAAATATAAACATAACTTCCTAATAAACAGGTAAAATAATAATATGCTGACATCATACTCTATTTTGTAAACCATATTCTGATAGTAATGGCTCTAAGCACCTTGTCCTTTGACTGGGCTTTTGGTAAGGGCCTAGTCCCACTGCACCGTTTCCTATCCGACCAAATTGTGGCGAAACGCTCAGTATCTAGCAAATTGGAAAGTTCCATGACGGATTGTTTGCACAACGAAGTGCCTTTTACGCACCCGCGTAAAAGAAAAACGTCAAAAGGGTATCATGTTCAGCTATACGGTCTCCCGACGCCAAAAAGACACCCACAAGAACCATAAAGATTTAAGGATCGTGGCGATTCGGGTTCGAAATCGTGAAAGTTGGACAGGGCCTTCTAATACCTCCAAACCAATCAATACCGACCAAGAAGCACTACGAAGTGCCACGAAGTAGGCCTTACGTGGCTCCCGACGCCGCCAAGACACCCAAAAGAACCATAAAGATTTAAGGATCGTGGCGATTCGGGATCGAAATCGTGAAAGTTGGACAGGGCCTTATAATACCTCCCAACCAATCAAGACCGATCAGGAAGCACTCCGAAGGCACCCAAAAGAACCATCAAGATCATGGGATCCGTGATCAAAATCGGGGAAGTGGGACGAAGTTCGACCACATAGGTTAATTGATCGATGTGAGGTCATACTTTATACTATATATGTTCATGATGATTGCGATGCTATCATTAAAATATACCTTGAAACCCATGATGATTGCCGGTTTCCGCGTGGAATATATCAGGGAATTGTATTTCCTCTGTCCGGCCCATCCATCAATGGCAGTTGTTATTTACAACATTAGTATGCGATTAGAAAATAAGTTTATTATTTTGGAAGGAGCGGGCAAGCCTAAATATAACTGAACACTCGTATGCAATGTTCATGTAAATGTACTAATTTAGTATTTTTATCAAAGCAATTGAACTATATTTACAGTTTAAACCTCGGATTCCACTTGAGATTTAAAGAGTTCGCTTGATACAAGAAAATGAAGGTGTTCACAGCGTAAGGCCGCCCCCTCCCCCCCCCCCCCCCCCACCCCCCAATCCAGCATACTGTATGAAAACAATGTGTGGTGATTGCTGAAAGTGAGACTAGGTTCGCACAGTGTTTTCACAACAATCATGATTCACACTGAAACAGAGTGCGTGTTCATTCCCCGGCAGAAGTGTGTTGTTTCCAGTTAGGGAGAATAGAAAACATAATGTTTCGCTCACATCTCCCCTTCCCAATGCCCCCTCTTTGCCCTGCTCACTGCCCTTCTCTGTCCCCACTCTGCCCCCTCTGCCACCCCATCTGCCCTGTCTGCCCCCCACTCTGCCTCCTCTGCCACCTCATCTGCATTTCTCTGCAACCACTCTGCCCCACTCTGCCTCCTCTTTTTATACCCCATCTGCCCTTCTCTGCCCATCTACCCCATCTGCCACCCCCACACTTTGCCCCACTCTGCCTCCTCTGCCACCCCATCTGCCCTGTCTGCCCCCTACTCTGCCTCCTCTTCCACCCCATATACCCTTCTCTGCCCCCTCTGCCTCCCTAATCTGCCCCACTCTCCCAGCCCATCTGCACTGTCTGCCCCCTCTTCCCCCACTCTGCCACTTCATCTGCCCTTCTCTGCCCCCTCTGTCACCCCATCTGCCCTGTCTGCCCCCTCTCTGCCTCATCTGTCACCTCATCTGCATTTCTCTGTCCCCTCTGCCCCCACTCTGTCACTCCATCTGCCCTTCTCTGCCCCCTCTGCCAACTCATCTGCATTTCTCTGCCCCCTTTGCCCAAACTCTGCCACTCCATCTGCACTTCTCTGCCCCATCTGCCACCCCATCTGCCGTGTCTGCCCCCCCCCCCCCACTCTGCCTCATCTGCCACCTCATCTGCATTTCTCTGCCCCCTCTTCCCCCACTCTGCCACTTCATCTGCCCTTCTCTGCCCCCTCTGCCACTCCATCTGCCATGTCTGCCCCCACTCTGCCTCCTCTGCCACCTCATCTGCATTTCTCTGCCCCACTCTGTCACCCCATTTGCCCTACTCTGTCCGCACTTTGCCCCGCTCTCCCCCTCATCTGCCCTTCTCTGCCACCACCCACTCTGCCCCTATGCCACCTCATCTGCCCTTCTCTGCCCCCTCTGCCACCTCATCTGCCCTTCTATGTCCCTCCCACACTGCCTCCTCTGCCACCTCATCTGCATTTCCCTGCCCCCTCTGCCCCCTCTCTGCCTCCTCTTCCACCCCATTTCCCCTTATCTGCCTCCTCTGCCCCCACTCTGCCACTCCATCTGCCCTTCTCTGCCCCCTTTTCCACCCCAACTGCCCTGTCTGCCCTCCCCCCACTCTGCCTCCTCTGCCACCTCATCTGCATTTCCCTGCCCCCACTCTGCCTCCTCTTCTACCCCATCTGCCCTTATCTGCCCCCTTACCCCATCTGCCCCCTCAGCTGCCCTTTTCTGTCCCCACTCTGCCTCCTCTGCCACCCCATCTGCCCTGTCTGCCCCCCACTCTGCCACCTAATCTGCATTTCTCTGCCTCCTCCGCCACCCCATATGCCCTTCTTTGCCCCCTCTGCCCCACTCTGCCAGCCCATCTGCCCTGTTTGCCCCCCACTCTGCCCCCACTCTGTCACTCCATCTGCCCTTCTCTGCCCCCTCTGCCATCCCATCTGCCCCCTCTGCCACCCTGTCTGCCCCCCCACTCTGCCTCCTCTGCCACCTCATCTGTATTTCTCAGCCCCCACTCTGCTCCTCTTTTACCCATCTGCCCTTCTCTGCCCATCTACCCCATCTGCCCCCACACTTTGCCCCACTCTGCCTCCTCTGCCACCCCATCTGCCCTGTCTGCCCCCTACTCTGCCTCCTCTTCCACCCCATATGCCCTTCTCTGCCCCCTCTGCCTCCCTACTTTGCCCCACTCTCCCAGCCCATCTGCCCTGTCTGCCCCCCCCCCCCCACTCTGCCTCCTCTGCCACCTCATCCGCATTTCTCTGCCCCTCTTCCCCCACTCTGCAACTTCATCTGCCCTTCTCTGCCCCCTCTCTGCCTCATCTGTCACCTCATCTGCATTTCTCTGTCCCCTCTGCCCCCACTATGTCACTCCATCTGCCCTTCTCTGCCCCCTCTGCCAACTCATATGCATTTCTCTGCCCCCTTTGCCCCACCTCTGCCACTCCATCTGCCCTTCTCTGCCCCATCTGCCCTGTCTGCCCCCCCCCCCCCACTCTGCCTCATCTGCCACCTCATCTGCATTGCTCTGCCCCCTCTGCCACTCCATCTGCCCTTCTCTGCCCCCTCTTCCACTCCATCTGCCATGTCTGCCCCCCACTCTGCCTCCTCTGCCACCTCATCTGCATTTCTCTGCCCCCTCTGCCACCTCATCTGCCCTTCTATGTCTCCCATCCCCCACTCTGCCTCCTCTGCCTCCCACACTCTGCCCCACTCTGTCACCCCATTTGCCCTACTCTGTCCCCACTTTGCCCCGCTCTCCCCCTCATCTGCCCTTCTCTGCCCCAACTCACCCTGCCCCCTATGCCACCTCATCTGCCTTTCTCTGCCCCCTCTGCCACCTCATCTGCACTTGTATGTCCCTCCACTCTGCCTCCTCTGCCACCTCATCTGCATTTCCCTGCCCCCTCTGCCCCCACTCTGCCTCCTCTTCCACCCCATTTCCCCTTCTCTGCCTCCTCTGCCACCCTATATGCCCCTCTCTGCCCCCACTCTGCCACTCCATCTGCCCTTCTCTGCCCCCTTTTCCACCCCAACTGCCCTGTCTGCCCTCCCCCCCACTCTGCCTCCTCTGCCACCTCATCTGCATTTCCCTGCCCCCACTCTGCCTCCTTTGCCACCCCATCTGCCCTGTCTGCCCCCACTCTGCCACCTAATCTGCATTTCTCTGCCTCCTCCGCCACCCCATATGCCCTTCTTTGCCCCCTCTGCCCCACTCTGCCAGCCCATCTGCCCTGTTTGCCCCCCCCCCCCACTATGTCACTCCATCTGCCCTTCTCTGCCCCCTCTGCGCTCCCATCTGCCCCCTCTGCCACCCTATCTGCCCTGTCTGCCCCCCCACTCTGCCACCTCATCTGCATTTCTCTGCCCCCTCTGCCCCACGCTGCCACTCCATCTGCCCTTCTTTGCCCCACCCACTCTGCCACCTCATCTGCCCTTCTATGTCCCCCACTCTGACTCCTCTGCCACCTCATCTGCCTCCTCTGCCCCTCGTTCTTTGCCCCACTCTGCCTCCTCTGCCACCTCATCTGCCTCCTCTACCCCCCGCACTCTGCCTCCTCTGCCACCTCATCTGCCTCCTCTGTCCCCCGCTCTCTCCCTCACTCTGTTACCCCATTTACCCTACTCTGTTCCCACTTTGCCCCGCGCTCCCCCCTCATCTGCCCTTCTCTGTCCCCACCCACTCTGCCCCCTCTGCCCTCCCTCACTCTGCTGCCCCCTCTGCCACCCGATCTGCCCATCTCTGCCCCTCTGCCCTACCCCCCCCCCCCCCACTCTGCTTCCCCCTCTGCCCTACCCCCCCCCCTCCAGAATAGACCAAATCAAATAAGTGGCTTAGTTCTAAGAGACAATGTAATAACAATATCAATGAATACCAGAAAAAACAATAATTAAACAAAGGAATGGGCCCACATTGCGTGGTTCAGCCAAATCCGTCTATAGCGACCACTGAAGTGACAATCATACCACAAGTCAAGGGTACGATATCTAGCAATGGCCGATGCCTAGTAACACCAACCAATGGATACCCATTGCCTGCGGGAATCTGGTTGGCCCTGTAATAATGGGGATTGCAAAATCTAGTACGGAACAGGTTAACATTTGATCCGGCGACAAATGTCCCGCTCTTAATTTCTGAACAAACCAACAACGCTACCGCAACACTTCTAGACAGCTCGGATGCTGGGCCCCTCTACAGAACAGAAGATAAATCCACTGTCTATAATATGTGCATCAGATGTGCATCAGTACAGCGAACCACTTGATTGGCCTTCCGGAGCTTCACCAAGGCTCTGGTGGGCTTTTGTTCGCAATTGCATAATTATACACAGTCTCTGGTGAACAGCGAACAGTGTATATCCAGCCTGCAGCCATCAATCCCGAACGGCAATAGTCACGGGACTAGTCTGTTACATAATCTTAAATTCATGGGCCCATATTCATAAAAGCCTGCTAGCTTAGTTACTTGCTAAGTCTATTTTGGATGACGTGGCTACGAAAACGCAAGATCGTTTAGTTGCTAACTAGTGTTACCTTAATGGGTACCCAAATGCTTACCCAGCTTACCCTAGTTGGTGACTAGGAAAACTGTTTGGTGCTCACTAAACTGTATCATTTTGAAATTCACTTAGTATTCCAGGAGCCAGGACCAGCAAAACAAAATTTCGTGCAACACCCACCACAGATTTAGTTTGTCACTTCAGGGTGTCTGGGGGGCATGTCTCTGAACAATTCTAGCCCTGATGTACAGTTGATTTCTGGTAGCAACACTATTATTTCTATCAATTAATTATGCAAATTTATGCAACAAAATCCCCTTTTTGTCTGTAAATCACTAAATATGGCTCAGAATATACTATAGTTTGTGCATGAATATTTTGTATGACTTATTTAACAGGTTTGCAACATTAATGCTACAGCCAAATTTTCCTTATGTATGTCTTTGTTTTTTAAATATTTTCTTATGTATTTCTTTGTTTTTTCGACTTAGGTTTTGTATTGTTTTTTTCTATGGATTAAATAATTGACCATTATCCAACAATTTCTAGCCCAAAATGTAATAATTGCAGTGGTTAGAATGAAAAATAATAAAGGTTTTGTGTATTCTAGGAAAAAATCAATTTCCATTGAATTTGTACACAAATCACAACATTGAGCCATTTTCGGGCCGACAATCGCTTACAAAAGGTCGTGTGACTTCGGAACGGTATACCCGGCTGTCGCAAAGTTGCGCAAGACTTCAATAAAAAAAAAATTAAAAACTCGTGTAGTGCGCGGCGATACCTGCACGCGTTGCGGAATTATCACGCGAAACGTCAAGGGGGTGGGGTGGATTTCACCCCACTGGTGAGCTGCAGTACTCTGCAGTTGCACGAACTCCTTATCTAGGCCTCTTCTGAAAATTGGCTCCTGGAATATAGCAAGGTTCTAAGCTTGCGGGGTTTCATGAAAATGGTCAACAGTCATACTTTCCTGGAACAGTTCGTCATTGGAACGCCCTCCCCCTACAGGTTGTCCTGGCGCCATCTTTACAGGACTGCCGTCGCCACCAGACAGAATGAATCAAGTAACCACCGGATAAGACCTTTTACTTCCACGTTGTTACTAAGCACCCGTCGTGTGCGCACCAAGTCGCCTCTGTGTCAGCACACACACGGACATCCGTACCTGCAAGAATCTTCAGGATCGAAGGAAGCAAATTCCCAAGAAGAAGAAGAAGGAAAATAAGAATGATTGCAAAAACCCTAAAACGCTTATCCTAATCCTAATCCCAGACCTCCACCTAACTCCACTTCTATTTTAAAAATATTTGTTTTTACTGAAACAATATGTACTGTATGTATGTATGTATGTATGTACATGTATGTATGTAAGTATGTATGCGTGTATGTATGTATGTATGTATGTATGTATGTATGTATGTATGTATGTATGTATGTATGTGTGTGTGTATGTGTGTATGTATGTATGTATGTATGTATGTATGTATGTATGTATGTATGTATGTATGTATGTATGTATGCATACAAATACCACATCCTTCCTTGCATGTACGTATATTGGTGAACTAAATTAGTTCACCAAGATACGTACATGAATGTTGAATAATTTTCTCTCGAGGAAGTTCAAATCATATTATTGGGAAATTCATGACTTTGCATCCAAACAATATTTAAACCTGTGTAGTAGTAGTAGTAGTAGTAGTAGTAGTAGTAGTAGTAGTAGTAGTAGTAGTAGTAGTAGTAGTAGTAGTAGTAGTAGTAGTAGTAGTAGTATTAGCAGTATGTAGTAGTAGTAGTAGTAGTAGTAGTAGTAGTAGTAGTAGTAGTAGTAGTAGGAGGAGTAGTAGTAGTAGTAGTAGCAGTAGTAGTAGTAGTGCAGCATGGGTGTAAGAGCTTTTTTTTGGGGGGGGGGGTTGGAATTCCATGGCAAAGGTTTGTTCGTCGAAACGACAGTTTGTGCCCATATTTCACCATGAAACTTAGTATAAAGTCTTCTCAAAAACTATACCGTATAGTCCAAATATCTTCAAAACCTGATGTCACCCTTGGCAAACCATTTCGACATCGCTAATATGTCATTTCTCTAGGTAAATATGGTTACAATTGAAGAGGAGACATGAATCAGACAAGCTTTATGCCTCAAAGATAGACCAGTATGTTGATGTTCTCATAACCTGACCCTGTTTTATTGAGAAAAAAATGTGTTCATGACAATCAGGTTAAATAATGTCATAGTTTACTTGCCCCGCACATCTTGTTTTAAGCAAACAGTTTCTATCATATCATTCGAATGGTGCGGTCCTCCATTGTTTTTGCTATTTTTTTAAACTGACCTTGCTATTGTTAATTGACCGAGGCAGTTCATGCATGAGCGATTACACCTTAAAGGACAATGAAACCCAAGCAAAATGTTGCTTTCATAGACTTGAAGAGATTAAAGAAATACTCTCTGAAAGTTAGAGCATAATCGGGCCATAAACAAGAAAACTATGGCTCTTTGAAGATGTTCATTTATTCCTATGGGGAACTCAAATTGGCAACGCACTCTGATAAGTTTGTGGACTACTCCCCATATGATTTGTACACACATTTTCATATTTTTACATTTTTCTTCATAGTCACACTTTTCCATTCCCCAAACTCACGATATGTTGTGTATAAATGTATTCTACAAAACATATGTTGAACTCAAACGAAGGGTAAACATATATTTTGAGAAAATTAAACAAAATTGAAATTTTGTGTACAAAACGTATGGGGAGTTGTCCACAACTTTGCCAGAGTGCGTTGCCAATTTGAGTCACTCATTGAAATAAATGGATATTTTCAAAAAGCCATAGTACGCTACGTCTCAACACAACAGGTTTTGTAATAACCAGAATGAAAAGGGTTAAGTTAACTAATCATTCTGCCGGTGGACGCATTTCTAGAACTCTACCGCCCACCAATAAACTCTTCACTAGTCGAGCATTTCCCCTCTCTAAAAATGGCGCGCATATTATACACCAACGCAACCGTTACACGATGTACCACTTTCTTAATATGGTTCGACGCCACCCTATTAGTTAGACAGTGGCAGGTGAATTGTTATTAGTAGTTTGTCTAGCAAATATCTTTCGTTTTAAATGAAATAATAGAAATAGTATATCAAATATGGAGCAGACGAGGGCAACAGGCTATGATAATTTCTGTGACAAGTACAGATTGGATTATTGACTTTTTTTGGGCCTGGCTTTGTTTCTGAAAATGGTATAAAATTGGGGAATATGTGTCAGTGGGTATCACAAAAAAGTTTGAACCATCGATAGGATCACATTCGTAATACATTTGTATGGCTTCTGTTTAATAATATGACTTTGAAGTGTTTGAATCGTGAACAATTTGGATACCTTTACAAAAATTTATCAGAAAACAAGTTTCGACCGTTTTCATTAGACTGTTGATTTAATTGCATCTTACTGTCAGCTTTGGCTGTTTTATGACCATATATTTTTCGGGCCATCACAAAAGATGACGACTTTCTCAGTATCAACTTGGATAGTGCATCTTTTTTGTGAGTATATTGCAATTACCTCAGCTTTTCTTTTCTTCTATATACTTCGTCGTCGTCCGAAAAAGAGTGAGATAAAGTGAGCAAATACAAATCAGTATAGATGATTATTTGAAGATAGGGTTAATCCATTTTCAACTACCATCATGTAAGTTAGCTGAGGAAAAAAAACTTGTCAGTTCATTTTCTTATTTATTCGTAATTGTAACCAAAATATAATTTTTTTTTTTTTGAGGGGGGGGGGAAGATCTTTCTGAACGATGCTGTATATTTACAATGCCCGATTTCGCTGTTTCCCTGTTACAGACGGTGTTTGTGTATTGATGAGCAGGCCTGAGGAAGCAGCGTCACGGCCCGCATTCCGTCGCCATGGCAGGAGTAGCCCCTGCCCTTTGCTGGTCCGTGCAGATAACCTCGCAATGCGCGTTGACTACGCGTGGACAAACGTCAGGAGGATCCTCGAAATCCATTCCTGTGAGGTATGTTATATCGATGTTCTCAAGCCATCTATTTTCGTTCACCGCCTTTTCAATTGAAACAAAATTGCAGTGAAATTATCAAAATTTGAGTACTTCGCGCGAACGATCGGGGATCAAATCTGACATCAACTTTCACTTTTTTTCACTAGGTAAAACAAACATTATATGTAAACAGTACATACCATTCAGAATATTAATACAATTATATTGGTTCCAGATTGAAACCACAAATATAACTTTTAGAAAATTCTTATGAAGTCGAATGTGTCATTTTAATAAATCTCGAGCTCCTAATATCTTGTATTAACTTATGTTAAGCTATTTGTTGTCTTCTCTTTCACATTTTAGAACGGTTTGTTCTCGAGTTCCAGGAGGTCGCTGGGATTATTCAACATGAACCCGGAGTCTCCTCTACTGCCAGCTATGTCAAGATGTACAGTCATTGAAGATAACACGTCGGTGAGTATTTCATTGTATTACTGTTTAAAAGGGATCGAAATGCCCCCAAATTATCTAAAACAATACGCTGTTTGACGTGTGTCACCCTAATCCCGTTAGCAGAAAAGATATGTATTTGTTTTCCAAATAGTTTATGATCAAGTATAAATCAAATAAAATTGTTATAGTGATAATATCAAATTTACAACATAACTACATGGCTGCACATATTGTCAACTTGTACATAAAGAACGTTTGTATTTAGTCTATAGATGTCAAGAGTCAAAACATGATTTCATGTTGCCAATTTAAAGAATTCTTATTTGATAGCGATCAAAATTGTGTACATAAATTTTGTTAAATACAGAAAATTTGTTTTAAAGAAGAAAAAAATGAAGAGTGATTAAAAGACGTACTTAGTTATAAACATTCTGTAAACTGTGAGATTTACACTGTTTTTCCACCTTTTAAATCTCCAGAACACAGCATTCAACAATCTTTGTAACAGCGGCCATCTTTTAAGCTACTTTCGGGGTCTCGTAAATCAGACTATTGCCGACAGCCGATTGAATCCGATTGACAATATGGCGGGAAACTTGTTGGCTTTGAGTGTTTTGCAAGTTCAGCTTCGACACATTGACAACGATATCTCGGTTATGACAGGCCTGGTGGATCCAATGAATCTAATGGTACGTGATATTTGTTGATTTATATCGCTAGACTCATTTATATAATGTACTATAATATATTTTATATTTGCATGAAATGTGTCTTTGATTACCAGATCATAATTAAGTATGATTTTTGTTTATGTATATATAATTAATTCAATCAGCTTAAAGGGATAGTTGAGTTTTGGTATAGAGTACAGTTTTGGTCAAACTAAATTTTAGTAACCAAAAAACTGGACCATTACATTACAAACTAATAGTTATAACTCCACCATGCTCAAAAGGTATACAAAATTACAAACGACTAAGGAAAAGGCCTGTTATCATTCAAAAAGAGCCATTAAATCCCAAGAGGGCGCTCTCTAAAGATCCATTGGTTTCAACCATTTTTAATAAAACAATTTGCTTGTGATATTTTGTTAAAATAATGATTAAACAGAGATATCATCAACAACTATTTGAAAACATCTGTTGTACATTTTTTTAAAGTGTAAGCATTTTTTTTTTCAACGGCTGGTTCAAAATTATTGAATTATTGTGGGGTCCCGCAATAATTACACATGGTTATATTTATGGATATAGCCGTCTCTGAACCGATTTTGATCAAATAAAGTTTATTTTGTCATTAAAAGTGTAAGCTCTTTCGAATTTGACACTCAGTTGTTCATTACCTCATACAAAATGTATTTCGTGCAGTGCCCTCTTTACCAACACGCAACTATCCCTTTAACCTTATTATTCACATGACTTGTTTTATTTGCTATTTTCAATATTTTACCTCTTTATTTATTAACGTAGATAATGATTGATTACCGACTCATTTTGTTTATTACTAATTATACAATCCAAAAACATTAAAGGGGCCCTG
This sequence comes from Echinarachnius parma, assembly GCA_037951105.1. Classification (NCBI taxonomy): domain Eukaryota; kingdom Metazoa; phylum Echinodermata; class Echinoidea; order Clypeasteroida; family Echinarachniidae; genus Echinarachnius; species Echinarachnius parma. The sequence goes on along the minus strand of JBAMJV010011110.1, from coordinate 35,405 downwards.
CAAACCAAATGCATGTTGACTTCTGTTCATCTGTATTAGTGTACACATTCAATATTTTTAAACGGTTTGACCTAAATATGTTTTGTATAATCTTTAAACATTTTATCATTTATTTTTCTTCATGTTGCTAAGCCCCACGTCCTAAAAAACCTTCCAGAGTAAATTCTATTGTTGACCTGTTGTGACATCATCTGTCAATCACTGGTCAGTTACCATAAGATTAACAAAAGATGAAAGTACAAAAAGAACATCCACACAAAAGCATGCCCTGCATACCTCCATGCAATAGCTTAGACAGTGCTTTTCTTCTGACATAGCAACAGCTATTGACATTGAAGGTGTGTGAGTTGGTATTCTATTCAACCGTGTGATGCTATTGTGATTAGGCACTCAGCTTGGGTGAAGGTAACTTCTTTGTAACTGATAAGTGAATGGCTGATGATGTCACAACAGGTCAACAATAGAATTCTACTCTGGAGAGATTTTCAGAAGTGGGGGTTTCACAATATGGAGAAAAATAATTACTAAAATGTTTTAAAATAAACAAAATATGTTTGGGTCAAATAGTTTACAAATAGTTGATGTGTACACTAATAGAGATGAACAGTAGATAACATGCGTTTAGTTTGCCTGGCCACATTAGGCTTGTGTGAAATGAAAGTAATGGCAACAATCATAATCACAAGATAATAATTCATAGGTATTGATTCCAACTAATTTGACTCATATTTTTAGGGACAGCTTTCGTGTAATGAATTCGAATTGATGAAAATGTATGTTGCCACTATACGTTAAATATCTACAAACAACAATAAATATCATAGTGTATTATGATTCTTTTCTTTACTTTTTTTAATTGATTATATTGTACACTGTATTACGTTTCGCTCTTTTCCACTTTTCTATTATATATATTTATAAATACAGTGCAACGTAACCACCGATAGTAGAACAGCGGAGGTGAACGTTGGACCTCTTCAAGACACTAGAGATCGGGCATGCGCAGTGTTTTTCAATCTCAACGGATTTTTGCGACTCATTCGAGAAACAGTTATATCAGAGAACTGTATTAAACGTCTCCCAGGATGTACGTGAGTTGGCTGTGAGGGGAATCATGCATTATTTATGAAACGAGACATTGTGGAACACTATACGTTATTTTGTTCGTTGTGAGATTTGAATCAGTGACCCGCGGATTATACTGTTCCGACGGCCTACCAACAGAGCTTTTATACATTTTGTTTGTCCTGTATGTATGCGGATCGACTGGAAAAAATATTAGTTATGTGACGATCCATTTTTGATGAAACATAACTTTGTTCGTTGGGAGATTCTAATCTATGATCTACAGATTATAGAATGTCGTGAATTGTTGAATGTTGGACTACAGCCCTCCTTCCTGAAAAGTAATGTACTCTCAGGAAAAAAAACCTTTATGCATATATAGTCGAGCAAAATAATTATTCTGTATCCGTTACTAGTATTTTTAGAATTCAAAGAATTTATTTATCAAGGGATGTGAGAACCGCTAGAGTTCTTCGTAAATGCTGTTGAATTGTACAATTATGGTACTAGATCTCTTCGATTTGTTTTGTTTTTGTATTATTGGGTCACGTGACGAAGTCTGCCAGTCGAGCTGATAATGATTCCGTATTTTGAATGTTGAGTGTTTGAAAAATTCATCGAATTTGCAAGTATGTTTACACGTTATTGAGATTTTTTAAGAGTCAGTTTAATAATAACAAGTCTCACAAAATTGTAATATTATTGAGTCACCTGAGGGCAATCTGCCAGTCAGAAAGATAATGATTCTGTCTGTATTCGTTACTAATGTTTTGACAAATTTATAATATTAATAACACCCACGTAGCTAGTGCATTAAATGCAACAACAACAAAAGCATGTTTGTTTATAATGACGCACACAATATTACGGACCTAGACAGACACATCAATATATGATTCATTTTCCTAGGTATATCTATAGCGAGACGGTTTGATTAATCATCGCTAACACCCAACTAAGAGAAAGGACTTTCATTTTTAAAACGCAACCATCGTTAAAGTGATGCCTGTAAAGTGTCTAACTCCACGAAAAATACTTGGAGCTTCCTCGTTTCTCTTCTACCGTGTTGTTTAGCTTATGGTAAGAGAAGAATAAAATAGGGTTAGATTTTTTTCAAATGTCCCTTTGGTATGAAGATAATTACCATTGAAAATCATTATTTCAAAAGCGTTGATCAACGCTTTGGATAAAAAAAAGTACAATTGTCCTAGCTGAACACGTCCGCATGCAGCACGCGTGAGAACATTCCGGAGATTGAACTTTGAGCCGAGCGAGTGCAAATTCCATGAATTCTGTACTGCGTCTGTAAACATACACGGGTGCGAATATCTCAAACGGATCATTATTTACTGCGACAAATGTATGGCAGACCATTAGTATTCGGTGATAAAATATGAACTCAATATTCGTTTTTTCACTAGGTAAACAGTGTTCGTTTTCTTTCAAACTTTCACAAATCTTTCAATTGTATTTTACAATGATATTGATATAGGATTGAAGTCTCAAATGTCATTTTGTGCAATATCTGACACTTTACAGGTATCACTTTAACCTATGTATGTATAACGCCCACAATATTCTCTTCTTATGTGTACTGTGTTCATTTACATTGAAAGGTATTTACTATACATTATGAAATATTCTGCATTCAAAAGTTTTATATCCAATTGCTATATTCATTTGTTAATAAGTTATAGTGTATGCATTTGTTTATTAATTACATGACAGTAATATAATTGCAAAATATATATTTGTCAATATTAGGAAAGAAGAGAAATTATACAAATTTACACTTTTCATTTTTGGCTAATACTTATTTCCCTTCATATGAGTGTATATTTTCATTGTACATGTTGTTCAAAGTGTAACATCGTCAAAGATTCTACATTAAAAATGTTTTTATCCAATGTTCATATTTATTTGTTAGTAAGTTCAAGTGTATGCATTTTTAATCATAACATGTTAGTGTTTTGCCAAAGATATATATTCGTCAATAGAAAAGAAGAGAATTTATATACATTTATATCAATTTGTTTCATTGAGTTTTAATAAATTAAGATTTGCCCTCAATAAAAATAATTTGTTATCGTAATTTGTTTGCTAGTATGCTCAAATGAAATAAAAGATTGAATGTATGCATGTATGTGTGTGTGTGTGTGTGTGTGTGTATGTGTGTGTGTGTGTGTGTGCGTGCGTGCGTGCGTGCGCGTACGTACGTACGATCACGCGTGTGTTTGCGTACAGTATCTACAATGTTCATGTACAGTATACTACTCATAGGATCTACCAATCATACACAAAGACAACTATGTGACTGATATAAAACATTTTTTTTTAAATTATGAAACATAATAATTGATATTAACATTTGATGTGAAAATGAGCCAAGTCAGATTTAACATGTCTAACAATCCGATAAGATATCAACATTATACTATAATGTGAAAAAAATAAATACAATTTAGGGTGCACGATGATCCAGAAACGTCATACGTAAGATAATAACGTTACATAAATGGTTAAAGTACAATTTGGTCTAAACGCACTAGGTCTTTTGGTCTAATTTAAATGCACGGTGCCTAAACTTACATTTTCACAAACTACAAAATAGAGCCCAACCCTAAACTTAATAAGCGAATACCCTTACATGCATGTAATGAACCCCAACCATGCCAACCCATAGACCAATCCGGTTTCAAGTCTACGTCTGCCATAACTGGGGGGCTTCAAGCATGTCTAGCATGCTGAACAAAGGTCACTGATTGTTTAGGAGACAATAATAACACGTTGCATAACGGTTAAAACCTGTTCAAATTATCTTTTGTTTTACTCTTGGAAGCCCCCAGTTATGGCCATGTAGACTTGAAACTGGATTCGTCTATGATGATATTGTGAAGAGGTGATCTGGTCTAGTGGTCAGAGCTCTGCTCCTCGCACTGTTCGGCCCGGGTTCGAATCCAGGCTGCGGCTCTCTGATGGTGACGATAAAGAGTGGTCCCAGATGTAAATAATCAACATTTATTATATTAACGTTTCTGTAAAAAAAAAATAATAATCATCATCCTACCTATGTATTCCAAACCCAGGACCCTAGCCATAATGTTATAGCTTTAAATCCGGAATGTTCTCGTAGACCAAATGATATGTAGACCACATGTAGGTGAAGACCTAGCGGCAGGTTTTACCGCATAAACATGGCAATCGTATTAATCATTTCCATCCGTTTCTTAATAATTCACTTTACGCACAATTAATAATGTTTTACATCTGCTATCGTATGAAGTACAACGTTACAAGAAACAAACAGATACAAATGACTGAATCCGACTGATGAAATCAGTCATAAATCAAATTGTTATCAGTCATATAATATGTATTGCCCGTATTAAACAATTGAAACACATTTACTAGTTGTGTGGAGCGTGCAATACTACATTAATCACTTGCAATCTTCTCTTCATCATTAATTGTACTCGAAATTAATCATGATTTAAATCTGCTATTGTCTGACGTAGGAAACAACGAAAACTGTTAAAACGCTGTGTAGAAATGGTTGTTGAATCTGTTTATACAACTTTAGGTGTAGCATGAATATTTGTAGAAAGAAGGGTTGTGTAAAGCGGCCATTGTTAATAATAATAATAATAAATAATTTATATAGCGCAGAAACTATATATATATATTCGACTGCGCTTCAAGAGCTTCTATAAATACCATTCTACTACACAATGCTATATAATATAAAGCATAATCATAAATAAAAATTAAGTCTGTGTTTAAAACAAATAAGTTTTTACTTTCAATTTAAAGCTGTCTAATGTTTGAGATTTCCTAATATCCACTGGTAACTTATTCCATAATCTAGGAGCAGCACAAATAAATGATCGATCACCTAAGGTTACTTTTATTCTAATGTTGGGGATCTGCAATGCCAGTGTGTCTTGTGTACTACGAAGATTATGACCATGAGTTTGAAACTTAAGAGTCAATAACTCAGTAATATAACTAGGAGCTTGGCCATTTAGCGCTTTATAAACTATCATTAACATCTTAAATTCAATTCTTTGACGTATGGGTAACCAATGTAGTTCTCTTAACAGTGGTGTAACATGAGCAAATTTAGAAAGATTGGAAATCAATCTTGCACATGTGTTTTGAACCCGCTGTAACTTTCCTATCTGTGTGTTTGGTAATCCATACAATAAACTATTTGTCAAAAGGTTTGCGGCATACCACAGTACGAATAGATCAAGCGCAATGTACACAAGTATTGACAAATAATTGAGAATTTTAATTACAATAAAGTACAACAATTGCTGGTCAAGTAGAAAGTAATCGATTGTTCAGCTAGCTGCTGATATTAATAAAGCTCAAGAGTTCAGGCTATCAGCCAGTGTTTTATCGCGATACCGGTTTACCCGCGGAAGTGTCCCACGCTATCGCTTGTCGAACCCAGTTCGATGTCGGTGCCCGTCCGTAGCGCGCGGAGACGTGCTCGCGAAGACCCACGTGGTCGTCTCGCTCGAAGACCTGCCGTCGTCGTTATCGCTTCCCGGGGTGACGCTGTTGCCCTCGTCTGACGTTGTCCAGCCAGTGTCCCAGTGTCTGCTGACTGGAGCCCAATTTCGCCTGAGCGTGTGCGGCTGCAAAAATAAAACATCCATAAAACTTGCGAATATATACTCAAGCAGCATCTTCCTGCTGGAATAAATCAATGTTATGAGTAACTAATGACGCATATTCATGAACTAAAATCATTGTATCTATTCGATATGCGAACAACAAATAATTGTCATTACACTCGTGCATATTTACCAAATAGTATATATTCAATTTATCATTCGTTATATTCCGTTTACAATCTATTACACGTTATGTAAAGCGTTATGAACCATTTGTATTTAGCGCTATGTAAGTAGTTATATTGTATTGTATTGTATTGTACCCGGAATATTCGAGGCAAAGTCTCACTTGTAATATTACAAACTATAGTTTCAATTCGTTGAATATAACCACCACTTGCTGTAAATATTCGCACTTCGTTTAGAGCTAGTGCATATAACATACCAAAACACATTTACTAACTTGCTCCGAGGGGAATTAACATGGAATATATTTCATAAAACGAAATAGTCATTATACAAAACTCACAGCTACCTTTGGTTTGTGTAGCCCAAGCAAAGCACAAAACAATTATAATAATTTGTACCGAACACACCTCATTTATGCATTACATTATAAGTAAAACAAACATACAATTTCGTATTCAAAACTTACAGCTATCTGTGGTTCGAGAAGCCTGTGAGTAGCTGAAAACCGATGCTTGCCATCCCGGAGGAATCCGTCTCTAAATTCCACGGTCGTCTGCACAATCTGCTATTACAGCCCGATTACTTGGCAGAACAATTTAAGGGGAAAACACTCGCTCTCACGGCAAAGTACTCGTTCGCCCCGAACTTCCCGCGTCTCAAGACACGCCTCCAATTGGTGGCTAAACAGGTCTGCTCTCATTCAGATCTTAGTGGCTTCTGCTTCTCTCAAATCCTCAACTCTCATACCCCGATCACCACATTCACCAGTGTACACATCCCGTTCACCCAATCACAGACTGTGGAGTGTACAACAATTCGCCCAATCACCGATCACCCTGCTATCATGTGACTACAGCGCGCAACTCTAATTGGCCCTAAAACGCGGTAACGACCCCAGCGTCCCGTTACTAGGCGCGGCGCTAATTCGTACGCAAATCACAGCCCCGTGTCCGATCGTGCGCACCAATCACAGTGCGACACGCAATCGCGCTATCCCCCACAACTAATAACCGAACTCGCTGCTATGCCGGGCAATCAATAAAACACGCACAAGTTGAACAAGCGCTACCTACTGGAGCGATACACGGAACAATACAATTACAAACCATCATCCACTCTGCACGTCCTGGGTACTTGCCCACATAAACTAAACAAACTAGTCTGGGCTCAAGTCTACTGTGACAATTTACCCCCTTCTTAAGTTTTTTTTTCAATTACAAAAAAAACCCACAAAAATCCAAATAATCAAATAAGCGGACTACTTTCCAGTTTCTAAATACAAATTAAATTTCAGCCCTTCCAATTTTAGCCCTTCCAATTCCAGTGCCGTCTACTAGCATAATCAACTCCGACACTAACTTTTCCCTCGATCCTTTAGCCTCCCCAACCGCTCGCGCTGCTCGTCTCTCAACCCCGCACCGATGCTGACGTCGCCATCATCCTGAGTCTGCCGTGTTGTCAGGAGATGAAACGGCGGCTCCCTAGACTCGTGGCGTCTGTGTACAACGTCATCAGCGGGGCCCTCGTCCTCGACGACGGCAGTAGCGGCAACATCGAGTGGCGTTCCGTGACGAATCTCGTCCCCCGGTTCGTCCCTCCGACTGGTGTCGTCCTCCTCCTCCACATGCCGAAATCGGTCTGTCGGCTCCCATTCGCCATCGGGCTCGTTGGGTGGTCGAACTCCTGGAACATTACCCAGAATCAAGTCGTAGACAGGATTTTCAACCACCAACACTTCAATCCTACCCGTGTAATACGGTGTGTCCACAACTACTTCCGCTACAGGAAATGTTCTCACAGTTCCATCGATCAAGATGCACGTCCTCTTCTGGTCGGTCATCTGTGACGGGTCGATGAGGTCCGTCTTAGCCACGGTCGTCGAGCAGCCGCTGTCACGTAGCACCTCTACCTCACGGCCATTTAGCAGTCCTCTGGCCACTGGCATAACTCGTACCGGTGTTGCACCACTTGCAGCACCCGGTAGCGCCTGGTCAGCAGTCCCTGCATCTGCCTTGAGGTTACAGGAAAAACAAGAATCTAGAAGGAGAAAACCATTCTCACCACTCCTGCTCCCTTGGTTGCTCCCGTTGCGGCCCTCGCCCTTAGTGCCTTTGGAATCTCCCTCACGTCTAGCCGTCTCATCACTGTCCTCTCCTGTCCGTGGGTTGGGTTCATCCAGGCCGGCTCCCAGCTTCTCTGCCCGAGGTCGCTTGTTGCAGTCACGTGCCATATGCCCTGGACTACCGCAAATAAAGCATGCACCCTTCCTTGGTGCCCCACCTCCTTTTGGCCCGCTGACCGGCTTGTTCTGATGATCACCTGTTTCAGGACTAGGACTGTATCGAGCAAGTTCGCCATTAGGTTGACCCTTGCTACTGGGGTGCACATTCCACCCAGTACGTGACTCTATGTACCTATCGGCGGCATCGACCATACGATCAAGATCCCTTGGCCGACTTTCCTTGATGAAGGTGGCCATTGGGGATGAACAACTCGAATAGAGTTGTTCCATCAACACCAACTCAATCAAATTCTCATATCCGGGTTGCAATCCCGATAGTCTCATCCAATTATTCAGATAGCTCCGCATTCTACTCACAAACTGAGAGGCAGACTCTCCACTCTCCGGTTTCGCTGCACGCAGCTTCTTGCGAAATCCCTCACTAGTCAAAGAATATCGCTCCAATAGCGCTTGCTTAACCTTGGTGTAATCCCGTGAATCATCTTCGTCGATCCTAGCGTAGGTTTCTAAGGCCTTGCCTGAAAGAAGCGCGCTCAAATTCGATGCCCAATACTTGACAGGCCATTGTTGAACCTTCGCATAGCGCTCAAACCTATTCAAATATGCATCCATTTGGTCCTTCCCATCCTGGAAAACCGGCAACTTAGGCGCCCTACCCGCAGCTGCAGCAGCATCATCCGACTGCCCTACATTGCCTACGCCAGCTAGATTACTACTTCTCAACTCCTCAAGCTCTATTTTCAACTTCAGCAATGCCTGCTCCTCTTTTAAGTTATCCCGTTCTACCGCTCTCTGATCTCTCTCATTGTCATGTTCCGCCTTCTCTCTCGCACGCTCATCATCAACAAATTGTTTCAACGCACTCCCCTCCAACCCGAATGTCTTCCCAATCGCTACAAGGTTACCCAAATCCATCTCATAAACACCTCGAAACAATCAGCACACAGGGGGGGGGGGGGGGGGGGGGTGTAAATCACTCACCAATTGTCGGGCTGAGCTGAGCAGAGGTGAGCAGTCTTGACCGCAGAGACGGGGCCAGAGCAACGGTTCAGCTAGTCACGTAGAAGCTCCTGTAGTAACAATAAAAGAACTCCAACTTCTACATTAGCACAGAGCAATGTTTCATGTGATGTTCACATCAAGAATTGTACTTACAATTGCAAATCAATATATATATAATATATCTTCCCACAAGTTATTTGTAATGGCTACAAACCCTTTAAAGAAAGTCCCTTCGTGGTCGCCAAAAATTGTCAAAAGGTTTGCGGCATACCACAGTACGAATAGATCAAGCGCAATGTACACAAGTATTGACAAATAATTGAGAATTTTAATTACAATAAAGTACAACAATTGCTGGTCAAGTAGAAAGTAATCGATTGTTCAGCTAGCTGCTGATATTAATAAAGCTCAAGAGTTCAGGCTATCAGCCAGTGTTTTATCGCGATACCGGTTTACCCGCGGAAGTGTCCCACGCTATCGCTTGTCGAACCCAGTTCGATGTCGGTGCCCGTCCGTAGCGCGCGGAGACGTGCTCGCGAAGACCCACGTGGTCGTCTCGCTCGAAGACCTGCCGTCGTCGTTATCGCTTCCCGGGGTGACGCTGTTGCCCTCGTCTGACGTTGTCCAGCCAGTGTCCCAGTGTCTGCTGACTGGAGCCCAAATTCCGCCTGAGCGTGTGCGGCTGCAAAAATAAAACATCCATAAAACTTGCGAATATATACTCAAGCAGCATCTTCCTGCTGGAATAAATCAATGTTATGAGTAACTAATGACGCATATTCATGAACTAAAATCATTGTATCTATTCGATATGCGAACAACAAATAATTGTCATTACACTCGTGCATATTTACCAAATAGTATATATTCAATTTATCATTCGTTATATTCCGTTTACAATCTATTACACGTTATGTAAAGCGTTATGAACCATTTGTATTTAGCGCTATGTAAGTAGTTATATTGTATTGTATTGTATTGTACCCGGAATATTCGAGGCAAAGTCTCACTTGTAATATTACAAACTATAGTTTCAATTCGTTGAATATAACCACCACTTGCTGTAAATATTCGCACTTCGTTTAGAGCTAGTGCATATAACATACCAAAACACATTTACTAACTTGCTCCGAGAGGAATTAACATGGAATATATTTCATAAAACGAAATAGTCATTATACAAAACTCACAGCTACCTTTGGTTTGTGTAGCCCAAGCAAAGCACAAAACAATTATAATAATTTGTACCGAACACACCTCATTTATGCATTACATTATAAGTAAAACAAACATACAATTTCGTATTCAAAACTTGCAGCTATCTGTGGTTCGAGAAGCCTGTGAGTAGCTGAAAACCGATGCTTGCCATCCCGGAGGAATCCGTCTCTAAATTCCACGGTCGTCTGCACAATCTGCTATTACAGCCCGATTACTTGGCAGAACAATTTAAGGGGAAAACACTCGCTCTCACGGCAAAGTACTCGTTCGCCCCGAACTTCCCGCGTCTCAAGACACGCCTCCAATTGGTGGCTAAACAGGTCTGCTCTCATTCAGATCTTAGTGGCTTCTGCTTCTCTCAAATCCTCAACTCTCATACCCCGATCACCACATTCACCAGTGTACACATCCCGTTCACCCAATCACAGACTGTGGAGTGTACAACAATTCGCCCAATCACCGATCACCCTGCTATCATGTGACTACAGCGCGCAACTCTAATTGGCCCTAAAACGCGGTAACGACCCCAGCGTCCCGTTACTAGGCGCGGCGCTAATTCGTACGCAAATCACAGCCCCGTGTCCGATCGTGCGCACCAATCACAGTGCGACACGCAATCGCGCTATCCCCCACAACTAATAACCGAACTCGCTGCTATGCCGGGCAATCAATAAAACACGCACAAGTTGAACAAGCGCTACCTACTGGAGCGATACACGGAACAATACAATTACAAACCATCATCCACTCTGCACGTGCTGGGTACTTGCCCACATAAACTAAACAAACTAGTCTGGGCTCAAGTCTACTGTGACACTATTACAATAGTCTAACTTACTCGTAATACATGCGTGGACGACAACTTTCATGCTATTTTGATCAAAATATTTACGGATGCGCCTTAAATTATAAATCATATAATATGCTGATTTACATACACTAGTAATTTGTGATTCCATATTCAACTGAGTATCAAATAAAACTCCTAAATTTCTCACATTATGGGATGGTTGTATAGCAGTATCACATACTGATATACCATTCGACTTGAACTTAGATACCTGCCGTGGAGTACCAATGACTAATAGTTCCGTTTTCGTATCATTCAACATCAATTTATTTTGTAACATCCAGGTTCTAATGTACTCAATGCATGTTTCTAGTATACTAATACAATATTCTTCATTTGGTGTGTTAGGACAAAATGACAAATATACCTGTGTGTCATCTGCGTAGCAGTGACAGGTAATAGTAGGGAACTCCTTTTGAATATTTGTGAGGAGTCTGCTTGTATACAACGTAAACAACAGGGGTCCTAAACGTGACCCTTGAGGGACACCGAAAGGTACCTCGAACACATCAGATTCAATATCATCCATTTCAACTGTCTGTTTTCTATCAGCCAAGTATGATTCAATCCATGCAAAAACTTTACCATTAATCCAAAAGTGGGTTTTCAAAGTTTGTAACAGACGCAAATGGTCAATAGTATCAAAAGCGCCGCTCAGATCAAGTAAGAGCAATAGGCTAATCTTCTGGTCATTCATTGACATTAAGAGATCACTTTTGATTCTATGGAGTGCTGTCTCAGTACTATAACATTTTCGATAAGCTGATTGGTTGAATGGCAAGAGTGAGTGGGAATCTAGGTGCTCGAGGATTTGTTGGGTAGCAGCGCCTTCTACCAACTTTGAAATATATTGGAGATTACTAATAGGCCTCAAATTATTGAATTCTGTTCCAGTACCAGGCTTTTTTAACAGAGGTTTTACAAGTGCCACCTTCCACAGAGCAGGGAACTGCCCTGTTGACAAAGATACATTAATCATAGAGGTTATGACAGGTAAAAGTGCATCCAAACATTGCATCAGTAATTTTGTGGGCATTGGGTCCAATGGACAAGATTTCTTACTAAGTTTCATAATCAAATTTTCAACATCTTGTTCAGATAATTCTTTTAAATCTCTCAGGACTACAATTTGTTTATCAAGTGGGATTTCATCAATAATGAAGTTATTTACATTACTAAGTTTTGATCCTGAATTTTCTGAACTTTATCTAAAAAATAATTGCCTAAGTTATTAAGTTATTGTTCAAGCGTTGTTGACAAGTGTTAAATCACGTGATAGTTTCGACCGCGAAATCACCGCGACAAAACCCCTTTTGTCCCCCAGCAGACCAAGCGAACCGAGTTAGCGCAGTCAGTAGCGTGTTAGACTTATAACCCAATAACCCAAGAACCCCCGGTTCGATTCCGACCTTGCCGCTTTTTAGTACAATCCTTTTTGTATTTGCTATTTCAACAACAGGTTGTTGAAATTTATTATAAACAACAGCTGTGTAAACTTTAAACTGGGGTTGTTGAATATTATCAACAACAGTTGGATGGTTCATATGTTAAACAGTGGTTGTTGAAAATGTTCAACAAGTTGTTGAATTTGTTTACACAGCGTTTTAACAGTGAAAACAATTAAAAATTGCTTAATTAAATAATTTATATAATAAGTCATAAATGTTTTAATACATGCATTCCCCGTAAACAATTGAAACAAAATTAGTAAATTGAGTTGGGTTGAGCGTGCAATAGTACACAGTGGCGTACCCAGGATTTTTTAAAGGGGGGGGGGGGGGTTTTCTTCTGAAAAAATTTCTGGGGGGGGGGGGGGTAGTCGTCGAAAATTTTTGAAGCCGAGACCAAGTACCTTCAAAATTTTCGAGACCGAGACCAGGTCCGGTCCACAATTTTCGAGGCCGAGACCAAGACCGAGTTGTTGAGAATCCTGTAAGCGGGGGGGGGAGGGTAGTCGTGGAAAAATTGTGCAGCCGAGACCGCGAATTTCAACATTTTCAAGACCGAGACCAGGTCCCGTTCAAAATTTTCGAGACCGAGACCAAAAATTGTCAACATTTTCGAGGCCGAGAACACGGTTTTTCGCATTTTTCTAGGCAGAGACCATCGAAAATGACGGTCGAGACAGCTAAAATTTGGTCTCAAGACCAGTTCAAATTTGAAAAGGGGGGGGGGTCAAACCCCCCCAAAACAGTCATTTTTTGGTGAAAGGGGGGGGGGGGGTTGAACCCCCCCTCCCCCCCCCCCCCCCCCGGGTATGCCTATGATAGTACATGATATACTTGCATTCTTCTTCTTCTTCTTCTTCCGATTTAAGTACAGACCGCCGTTGGCGTATTATTGTACCATCGCTAGGCTCAGCGGAGCCTGACTTGCGCCACCTCCTGCTTGAATATATTCAAGGAGATGCTTCCAACAATATTTGATGGCAGGGAATTCCATATCCTTGTTGCATCAGGAAAAAATCGATTCTTTATCATTGACTTTTTCTCACAATTAATGATGTTTTACATTAGATATCGTCTGAACCTAGCGAATAAATCAAACTTAGTTCGATTGCTCTGTTTAGTCTGAAATATGTTAAAGATAATGGTGAGTATTGGTCAAACTTAACTTTAGTAACCAAAACCTGCACGATTACGGTACAAACTAATAGTTATTACCTCACCATGCTCGAAAAGTATGCACAATTACAAACGACAAAGTAAAACCTCTGTTATCATTCAAAAATAGCCGTTACAACTCAAGTGTCAAATTTACTCTAGCGCGAAGCGATAGCGTTCTAGGTCCTAATACGGGACTGCAGTGCGCCGTACGGTAATACATGTACCGTGCATGTTCATGTGTAACCGTAATCCCCGTTCGTTCGTCTTTCTAACACACGGATAGAAGTCCATGAGTTGCATAATATCACTGATTTTTGCGGAATGGAGGGGAAAATCATAATTTTAATCCACCCTATAGTTGGATCCCATATTGGAGAGTGAAATGGTGTTAAGTACAGTATCATACGTATAGTTTTAAGCACAATTAGCGTGCACAAACATATCTATTTTCAGTCCTGTATTAGGAGCACCTAGAACGTTAGGGCCTCGCGCTAGCGTTCTCTAAAAAGTGATACCCGGGCGTCAATCTTTTTATATCATATTTTGAAAGCAAATTGATGAAAGCAACAATGAAAGCATTTGAAAGGGAATTATTATTATTTCCCATGTTTTTTTCGATGATCTTTCATTTGGAATTGAAATCAACCAAATCCGTTACAATTAATTTTTTTTTTTTTTTTTGGGGGGGGGGCACTTTGGAAATTACCAATACTCACCGTTACCTTTAATACAAGGATAAAACGGATGTATGCATGTTTGTATTAGAGGCGTGCCCCTAAACAATTTAAACAAAAATACATGTAGTATATAGGTGGGTGGAATTTGCGATAATATATGAATCACTGGCGTAATTCGTGTCTATATCATTGACTTGTTCTTCTTTAAAATTGAATGAAGTGAATACATCTGCAATTGTTCGGACTTTGCGAACAATCGTTAAATTGTTATAATCAGTACTGAAATGTCAATAATGTAGTATAAGGCTTGCATCTAAACAATTGAAACATAATATTATTTAGTAGGTGGGAGAGTCGGCGCGTCCAATAATACATGAATCACTCCTATTGTCTTTACTCAGAGTTGATAATGTTATGCAACTGATAGCGTCTGATTATCGTAGAGAAGTCATTAAATGTGACTATTAAACTGGCAAGTTTATAATAATAACTGCAACAAGTTCACTGCGAGACAAGTTTTCCCCCACTTGTTGTGTAAGTGTTTATTTATGTCGGCGGGAGCTTGTTACTTGTTTGTCTGTTGTGCGTGCGTGTGGGTGTGTGTGTGTGCATGTTTGTGCCTCCGTGTTTGACGTGTCGTTCATCAAAATTCGTATAACGCATTGGTTAAATTTTTTTTTTTTTTTTTTTTTATTGAAAGTCACTTTTAATATTTCAATTTTAATAGTTTCCATAAAATGTTTTAATATGTTAATGTTAATGATAAAAACAGTTTGAAATGTGTTATGTTTCAAAAGTATTAATTTTCTTCAGTACAATAATAATTATAGATTACTTAACCCATATCTACATCTTTTGGCATTTCAAACACGATAAAATATAACGCTTCACGAGATGTACCGCAAAAATTCAATACATTTCCTTATTTTTTTATGAAATCATATTCTTTTGAAAAGGACTGTGCTATATTTACGCTCAATTATGTAAATTTTGCATGTTATATATATAACATTTCGTGAAATAAATAAAACATTTCCTGAGCAGTATTCGATCAATTGCACAGGGATGCCTATCCATTAAGATCAGTTTAACTGTTTAAAATATTTATACATTAAAACAACAAATTATGCAATATTCGTATGTAAATCGTAGCAAAATAAGTCCTTCTTACAAACAAAAACAATCATAAAACTGAGACTAAAGACTACTTTATAATTTGTTTTAATTTAAAATAACGTAGTTATGCTGACAAACAGAACATCTCATGCAAAGGCAGCAAATAAATGTACATTTCTTATGTATGTGGGAAGGCATTGTGGTTCAATCATAGTTCAATACATCCTTATCTCTGACACACCGGATACTTGAGGTATGTATTACATGTATTACTTCCGGTCGTGTCGTGATCATTGATATACATATATCCATGGATAATGTATAGGTATACTGAAGTGATGGTCCAATGATAAAATCCGTACTCATATTATCCTTTCTACATGACTAAAGACGGTCATTGGTCGACACAACTCCTGCAGGGATTTTGTCTCATCAAGTGATATACGTCAATGAACATATACTAAATGACTTACATTTATATACAGTATACGGTATTCTATTTAAACTAATTCAAGTCCGGTTTGGATACAAATAAATAATTTGGAGTTAAAAATAAATTATAGAATAAGTTAAAGGGATAGTTCAGTTTTGGTAATAATTTTGTGTGAGGTTATCAAAAACTAAGTTTAACATTTGAAAGAGCTCACACTTTTCAGGACAGAACCGACTTTGTTTTACAAAAATTGGTTCAGAAACAGCTAAAATCTCCATAAGTATATCCGATTGGGAAAAATGATGGGGACCAACTTTTATTCAATAATTTAAGAAAATATTTTAAAATCCTACAAATTTTGGAAAATAGGCTATACCCAAATGGTGTTAAAATTGTTTTTGATTATCTCTCTATTGAATCCAAACATAAAATTCAAATTGTTTGTTTTTTAAATATGGTTTAAACTTCGTGTATGGAGGGCGCCCTCTTGTGTTAACGACTGCTTTAAACAAATGAAAACAGCCCTGTAACTTAACCGTTTAATGTTTTCCTACCATTCAGGCATCATATAATTATATCGGTCAGTTTGTTTTGTAATGATAACTAATAAGTTTTAGTTACTTAAATTATGTTTGACCAAAACTGTTCTATCCCTTTAAGAGTGTACAACGTATGCGTACGGTAAGCCATTTGAACCGGCAATGACGTTCCCAGTCAAGTTCGTACTTTGGACCATTGGTCAATCCGCTCGAACTGCTTTCAAAGAAAACAAATCATGCCTGTATCAAGTTTTATAGTTGAGGCTAACATCCTGCAGCATATACTTCGTTAAATTAAGTTAAACGAATAAGAACACTTTTTATTTGTTTTTTGTTTCTAATGCATGTCAATTGTACCTTCACACACATTTCAAGGTGAATAGGTAATGAAGTAATAAACTGCTAAAAACATATTATTTGTTATAAAACCAAACTTAATATAATTGAGTCCCAGCAGCATCTTCATCAAAAGTGAAAACACGAAACTTTGCGACCAACTTTTGTATCAACTTATTACTCTTATATACTCTTGTTCCTATATAATAGTTCATACACGATACAACACGTTCCTGTATATTATGCAATATGTTAATAATGGTGTTAAAGTGGTGTGGCAAGATTGGTATAGAGCGCGTGCTTTTCGATCGTGAGATCCCGAGTTCGAACCCAGCCCACTCCGTTTGCCCTTCAGCAAGGCATTTAATCCACATTGCTGCTCTCTACCCAGGTGTATAAATGGGTACCTGGTCTGGTAAAAAATTAGCTTGGTGCACCTATAGGGTTGCCGCTAGTATGCTCCCCGGGGAGTTGAGAATGTGTACAAGATAATTGTGCGGGTCTGAACTGTACCAACTGACCAGGGGTAATAATAAGCGCTTAGAGGCTGTTCTGTATTATAAATACGATCTATTATTATTATTATTATTCAGTGGTCATTAGACGCTAGAAAAAACAATTTTAGTTAAAACAAAATTCAAGTTCGATGTGGTTCGGTGCCATGACACTGGCTCTTCGTTCTGTTTTCCCATTGCTTCTTCCTGGTCAGGCCGCACTTGTCATACGCTGATCTGACATAGTCCGGCGAGTTTGAGCCGGATCATACGACGGGTACTGTACTTGCGCCTAAACAGTCCGTACAGTATACTATGGTGCGGGCCAGATGCGCGCTCATGTAGAGTAAGAAGGCCCCGAGAAGGCGCGCGATGTATAGTTTACCATTGGGTTATTCTGAGTTTATAGTGGGTTATAATCCGCAATGATCACTGGATCACTCCCCCCCCCCCCCCCAAGTTCGGTGTCATGATTCTGTTTCTTCTGGTTCTTTGTTCGGTTTCCTCGTCGCCTCTTCGAGCCGGTCGTGGCCGCACTTTATTCCTCCGCTGACACGAGCCCGCGTGTTTGAGCACCTGCAAGCTTGCGCCAGATCTTTCGAGGGTACTTAACTTGCGCCTGTACGGTGGAGCTTATGTCGAATGAGGAGGCAATGTACATAGTCTACGGTCGGGTTATAACCAGGACTGGTTATAACCCGCAATGATGTAATAACACACTGACAAAACATTGTTGAAGATTTCAAGGTCGCTGTCATGACACCGGCTCTTCGTTCTGTTTCCCCGTCGTCTCCTCAGACTGAAAGTGTTTATTCAAAGAAAAAGCAACATAAGCCAAGTTTCATCTTTCCAAAAATTTCAAATCATACAGAAAATGAAAATATCACTTTCCAAGTACTCGCACATCCGAAAATTAAAAAAAAAATGAAAATACTAAACGCTGCTTCAAAACCACAATCCAGCTACGAGCGGGGTCCGATAGCTGGGTGTGTTGTACTGACGTAGAGCGAGGGGTTATCCAATCAGAAGCCTCGGTTTCTACCACATTATATACCGGATTTATACCCCTTTATACCGGGGATTCCGTGGTTGTTTAAACTATTTTCTATACAATTATGGTGGTTTAAACTGTTTGAACTAATAAAACAACAGTTTATATTCGTTGTAAAGTTATTCTTTTATTCATTAATGTGTCTGATGAAGTAAAAATAGGTAAATAAATCACCTAGTCTGCGAGTTGAATCATACTCGCCGGCAGCATGCATGATACGTGGAGAGCCTCGACCGTGCGCGTATGCGGTGGACAATACATGCAATATAATAGCGGCTATAGTGCAGTGTATGTAGCTCGCTTCAATTCAGCTCGCGTAAAGTGCACTATTATCAGCGCATTTTTTGTCCTGTTTTTGCAGGTAATTGTTCTCGTATTTTGTTTTAAAAGCCCTACAAACATGTAAGTAAAATAAGAGATAGTCTAGAATAGGTGTGATCGTAATAATCTTGCATTTTCGTTCCTTTTCGGAGCATTTTAAAAGTGCAATTACTTACAATGCAGTCATGGCAGTTGGCGTGCAGCTAGCTAGGTATAGCTATAGAGCACAGCCTGTCTCGCGGAGCGGTGCCGCTGAAACTCTAGTGCGTGTTCGTATCATTCAACTGACAGGCATTTCTTTTTTCGAGGCACGTTCAATTTGCGTCTCTCAATTTGTCAAACAAATCTCTAATTTTGGGAAAATAACCACTCATACGGTAAAATATCTACTTTTACACTAACATTGGGCAATTCTAGATTTTTGTTTCTTCATTTCCGATGTTGCAAAACGAGCGAGCGATGGACGTTTTAAACAAAATAATGCACGCAAACTGATGTATACCGCGATATAGCAGAGAATTCACCCCCTCGTCACACGTCATCGACCTAAGCGGCGAGATCGGGGTGAATTTGGGCCTGGTTTGGAGGGTGAATTTTTCTCATTTTCAATTTCGATTTTAAAATATTTTTAAAAATTCAAAAAATCTTAATTTTTGGGGCTCGTTAAGTACAAGATTACCTTCACAATCATACCAATTTCGACTCAATTTATAATCAATGAGCGAACCGTTGAACGTGAGACCGAACTGTATTCCTCCGCTTACACGAGCCCGCGAGTTTGATCATCTTGCGCCACATCTTGCGGCGGTAATGTCGCCTGAACAGTCCGTACATGAGCGGGTTGATAGTGGTGGTGCTCATGTACAGTGAGGACGCTATGTAGTCTACGCTGGGCGAGTACCATACGTTGAAATGATTGCAAAGAACACGGATCTGCAGTCAACATAAAAAAGGAGGTAAAGAGAGAAAGAAGAACATTGATCAATTAGTAATTGTGTGGTATCAATATATATTTTGAATTTTTTCTTCTTTAGATAGGGTTGCCAACTCTCACGCATTGGGCGTGAGACGCACGCATTTTACCCCTTTCTCACGCTCTCACGCTGATCTTTGAAAATCTCACGCCCAGGCCTAAAAACTCCTCTGGCTCTGTCCCAGCCCTCGGTCGCTTCGCTCTCTCGAGACTCATTCTTGGCTATAGGCTATGTTGTTGGATCATACATAATGTGGCATAAACTGTGTATGACACTAAATACAATATTTGTGTGTGTGTTGGGGTGCATATTTATAAGTGTGCCAATTTGTTTTCTTCGTGATGTGAGGTGGTCGAAATCAATCACGAACAGGCACAGCGATTCTGTCAGGGGCAAGCAAAGAGTCTTTATTAATCATCAGTCAATAACATCATCACATCTTGTGGTTTACATTTTGAAATTAATCACAATTACAAAAAAAGGCAATGTCAATGGCTTATTTAGCTCCCTCAAACAATGTAAAACTAACACTGACTGTAACAAGAAACCCCCCCCCCCCCTTTAACTGACAAACTTCTGAATAAATCTAACTACTTTAAATAAACGTCTATCGAATATTATAATGTCTGTACTTTATAAATGAGTAACATTACCATTTCAAAACTATCATAAAAATTACAAAGCATCAGAACATAATCAACATGTATAATCAACTATGTCATCAGTATACAGTGGAACCTCGTCAGAACGAGCGCTATCATAACGAGGTAAACTCAATGGGCCCAAGTTGCTCATCATAAGGCAGTTTCACTGTATACACTTACATTACCACTGCAACTGGCAGTAAGAATATCATCCAGGACTTCATCAACAAACACCCTTCCTTTACAGTAAATAAGCTCTTCTCTATCAACGGTTGTACATTAATATAAAACAATCCTCGAACTATATAACTGACTATCTTTCCCATATACTGTCCATAAACGTCATCAACGTCCAAGTCATATAATAACGCCACTAACATAACAAAGCAAAATCTACTTCTCCCCATGTTATCATAATGAATTACAGCCTGATATTACAGCCTGATCGTTGCCTATATGATTGGAATGAAATGACATGTGGATACAGACCATGTGGTGACCTAGAAAGATAACGTTCATGTATCGGAACAATGTCAACGCCATATACAGTGGCGTAGATACGGAGGTGGGGGGGTGGGGGGCATAGGGGGCGCGTTGCAAAAAAACTATTACAAAACAGAAGGGGGTCAATTTCGTGTACAAAATGAAGACAAAAAATAAGCTGTGCCCCAATCATTCGACTGCCCCCCTCCCCCCCTCCCCCCCCCCCCCCCCCCCCCCAATCTGTCCGACCACGTTACGCCACTGGCCGATAATTTTTTTTTTTAATGTAAATACAACGTATTCCCAAAATCCCAAACAAGCAGAGTTGGTCACAATTAACAAGTAAAATGTCAACGCACTACTTTATATAATACCGTAATAATAATAACCCCTTTAAACGATTACATAATTTAGCAGAAGATAGTTATGAATGACTTACTTGAACTTCATCTCTACCGTTGCCATAGCGACGCCCATGAAGCCAACATCTTCAACATCTTCGTCCAGCCAAGCACCACGCATCACTGACCCGGAATACGATATACGCGATGAGAAATAGACGGTGTACGACATCGCAGACTCAGGAGGGCGAGTCTGAGGATGAAACAGGACGATGACGACGAATTCGGTGGTCGAGAAGGACATCAGATCCGATATCGTCACTGTCGTCGCCGTCATTGTCGATATCGATGGATCCCCGAGGATATAAAACTATCGCACAATCATATTGGTGTATGATTGAAGTATGAAATTATATTGGTGTATGATTGAAGTATGAAATATCAATTTTGAAAAATCTTATGAAGTGAATGTATCAATTTAAAGGGATAGTTGAGTTTTTGTATTCGTGAGGTAATGAAAAACTGAGTGTCAAATTTGAAAGAGCGTTCAATTTTTAATGACAGAATAAACTTTATTTGATCTGTTCAGAGACGGCTGAAATATCCGTAAATATAACAATTTGTAATTATTGTAGGGTCCCACAATAATTTAATAATTTTGAACCAGCCGTTGGAAAACAAATGCGTACACATTTAAAAAATTTACAAAAGATGCTTTTAAATAGTTGATCTTTCTATTTAATCATTATTTTAACAAAACATCACATGCACAATTTGTTGTAATTTGTCATACCTTTCGAGCATGGTGGAGTTATAAATATTCGTTTGTAATCTAATGTTGAAGGTTTTGGTTCCTAAAATTCAGTTTGACCAAAACTGTACTCTCTCTTTACCAAAACTGAACTATCCCTTTAACATTTATGACAAGTCATTTCTTAGATGCACCATGCTGTTTAGACAGGTTAGACCCATATTATCAATCACGGGTGATGCGTAGATGGCGCTCGTTAAGGCTGAAATGAAATCATTTGTAAATGATGCGTGTTAATGGCAAGTATACGGTCAGTCAAAAGAAACTAACACACATTTTTCAGTCAAAAATCGAAGCACAATTCGAAGTTGACACCCCGGGTGAAACACAGCGTCACTCACTGAAAGAAAGAGGTAAACTCAAGTTAATAATCATGAAATAATGCAGCGACATTATCATAATGTGGATTTCTGACAGTGAGCTGTTTAGTTTCTTCTGCCAACAATACTTCCGTCAACAATTGCTCCGGTGTGGTAGCGGAATCAGTCCGGCCAAGGATAAGTCCGGTCGGACAAAATCCGCGTGCGGATTTTGTCCGACTTGCCGATATATTATTTTTGGTTGCTTATTTCAATTTTCAAAAATATGTTTGCGAACAAAACTAACCCTCTACCAAACCCTAATATGGTGGTTACATGTTGTATTTTGGTGGTTATGGTTATTAGTGGCTGTCATTAAATTTGGTGGCGTAAAGTAAAACTATGAAAATTGAAGTTAGCAGCAATCCCCCAAAATTGCACTGCCCGGACTGATCCCGCG
Source organism: Echinarachnius parma (assembly GCA_037951105.1). Classification (NCBI taxonomy): domain Eukaryota; kingdom Metazoa; phylum Echinodermata; class Echinoidea; order Clypeasteroida; family Echinarachniidae; genus Echinarachnius; species Echinarachnius parma. The sequence continues at coordinate 12,632 of JBAMJV010011110.1, read as the reverse complement.
GCCGGATCGATTCCGCGACCACACCGGCGGCAAAATATTTGCCGACAAAATCTCTGCCGACAAAATCTACACCGACAAATCTCTATCGATAAAAATCTACGCCGAAATTGCTCAACGACCAAATCTGCCAACAAAATCTTTGTCGACAATTGCACCGGCGTCAAAATATCTGCCGACAACATATATCGGTCCTGCGATAAAATCTCGGCAGACCAAAGATCCACCGACATTGGCTTCGCCGATAATTGTTCTTTCAACAAAATAATTATGTAGGCCTTCTTACCCAAAAATAGGGAAATTCCCCCATTTTTTACCCTAATTGATCTTGGAATCGTGTTGTTGTTGTTGTTTTGGGGCAGAGTATTGTTTTCTTGGTGGGAAAATTGGTGATGGAGCAATTGTCGGCAGAGCATTTGTCGGCGAATATCTTGTCGCAGGAGCAATTGTTGACACGGAATATCTCTGCGGAGATTTTGTCAGTGGGGATGTGTCGCGGAGAAAATGTGCGTGGCGATCGTCGCTATTTTAAGGCGAATATCGTCGGAGAAAATTTAACCGGAACATTATTTTCTCGTGTCACAATGTTTTCTCCGTTTAATTTGCCCTTTCCATTATCCCCTGGCTACGCAATTAGGCCCAACAGACGAACAGTTGAGTTGTGATATAATTCATGAGATTAACTAGGTATCCTCAAAGAATGTTTATTGGGGTAACAATTAATGAAAATAATTATGACGTGCATTTCAAATTCGCGTATACCGCTGATGTATTAGCATGTGAAGTACAACGACCTCGGTTAACGTGGTATTCCACGATGCGGCGACGATGAGGCTAAACGCTTGCGACAAGGTGCGACTGACTGAGAGTACATGAGAATAGCTGCGACTAGTAATGACGTGCACGCGTCCACAATTTGGATTTTATTGCATGTTTATTATGCCGGAATATTGCCATTTTGAAATGTATTGGGTAAAGCGAGAGAGGGGGGGGGGGGGGGGGGAGGGGGTGCAGCGCCCGCCTCGTGCGAACATGGGGTGGTGAACGTACATTCCTGGATTTTTGTTGGTATTATTCTTAAATGGTTATTTCACTATAATGACTGCCCTTGTGACCAACCTTTTGACGATTTCCGGTTCTGGATGTGTTGGATTTCCGCAAGGGAAATATTACAGGATTAAATTGTTTTCCTTTCCACGTAATCCATCAATCGCACTTGTTGGAGAGGCTTCATTGATAAATACACATAAACAATAAGAAACTGTTTGTTATTTTGGAGTGAGCGGGCAGGCCTAAATATAAACATCCTAACTTCCTAATAAACAGGTAAATTAATAAATACGCTGGTAAAAGTGGGGAAATTTCTACTTTGGGTTGCTGACTTACACTTTTCAACTGTTACAGGTCTTTCGAGGGCTTTCGCCCAAATATCATTTGCCATCAATTTAACCTGACAAGCAACGTGACTGGATCTTCACCACCTACCCATCCGAGAAAAGTGATGAAACCTTCCCAAAGTGTTGATAATTTTGACCGAAATTAGATAATTTATTCCACTTTTTGTATTCACGAATAACCAAGAATACTCTAGAATCAGCGGGAACCTATCACGATACTGCTGAGATATCGTTAAAACGGACCAAGATCATACGTCACGAATTTGTTTGACATTTCAAAAATTGTCTGGACGATTCGTGTTACTTCCCGACCAATCAAGAAGCACAACGAAGTGCCCCGAAGTGGCTCCCGCCCGGGGAGGGGGGGGGGGGGGGGGGTTCACTCCCAACATGACTGGCTACGCACCCGCGTATAAAGAAAAGCGTCAAAAGGGTATCATTTTCAGCTATACGGCCTCCCGACGCCGCCAAGACACCCAAAAGAACCATAAAGATTTAAAGATCGTGGCGATTCGGGTTCGAAATCGTGAAAGTTGAACAGGGCCTTCTGATACCTCCCAACCAATCAAGACCGACCAAGAAGCACTAAGAAATACCACGAAGTACGTGGCTCCCGACGCCGCCAACATACCCAAAATATCAATCAAGATTTAAAGATCGTGGCGATTCGGGATCGAAATCGTGAAAGTTGGGCAGGGCCTTATAATACCTCCCAACCAATCAAGACCGATCAGGAAGCACTCCGAAGACACCCAAAAGAACCATCAAGATCATGGGGATCCGTGAACAATATCGGGGAAGTGGGACGAAGTTCGACCACATAGATCGATGTGACGTCATACTTCGGTATGCTATAATTATATGATTGCAATGATATCATTAAAATAAACCTTTAAACCCATCGTTTGATGATTGCCGGTTTCCGCGTGGGCTATATCAGGGAATTGTATTTCCCCTGACCGGCCCATCCACCAATCGATGTTGTTATTTACAACATAATATGCGATTAGAAAATGTGTTTGTTATTTTGGAGGGAGCGGGCAGGCATAAATAAAACTGAATACTCGTATGCACTTTTCATGTAAATGTACTAATTTAGTATGAACCGTGACTAATTTATCAAAAAATTGTTATCAAAGTACTATATTTACAGTTTAAACCTCGGATACCACTTGAGATTTAAAGAGTTCGCTTGACCCAGGAAAATAAAGGTGTTCACAACAGCACACTGCATGAATACAATGTGTGGTGCTTTCTGAAACTGTGACAATAAGGAATTACATAACATAATGTTTCGCTCACACTCCCCTTCCCAATGCCCCCTCTCTGCCCTGCTCACTGCCCTTCTCTGTCCCCAGTCTGCCTCCTCTGCCAGCTAATCTGCCCTGTCTGCCCCTTTTCCCCACACTCTGCCTCCTCTGTCACCTCATCTGCATTTCTCTGCGCCTTCTTACCCAAAATAGGGAAATTCCCCATTTTTACCCTAATTGATCTTGGAATCGTGTTGTTGTTGTTGTTTTGGGGCAGAGTATTGTTTTCTTGGTGGGAAAATTGGTGATGGAGCAATTGTCGGCAGAGCATTTGTCGGCGAATATCTTGTCGCAGGAGCAATTGTTGACACGGAATATCTCTGCGGAGAATTTTGTCAGTGGGGATGTGTCGCGGAGAAAATGTGCGTGGCGATCGTCGCTATTTTAAGGCGAATATCGTCGGAGAAAATTTAACCGGAACATTATTTTCTCGTGTCACAATGTTTTCTCCGTTTAATTTGCCCTTTCCATTATCCCCTGGCTACGCAATTAGGCCTAACAGACGAACAGTTGAGTTGTGATATATTTCATGAGATTAACTAGGTATCCTCAAAGAATGTTTATTGGGGTAACAATTAATGAAAATAATTATGACGTGCATTTCAAATTCGTGTATACCGCTGATGTATTAGCATGTGAAGTACAACGACCTCGGTTAACGTGGTATTCCACGATGCGGCGACGATGAGGCTAAACGCTTGCGACAAGGTGCGACTGACTGAGAGTACATGAGAATAGCTGCGACTAGTAATGACGTGCACGCGTCCACAATTTGGATTTTATTGCATGTTTATTATGCCGGAATATTGCCATTTTGAAATGTATTGGGTAAAGCGAGAGAGGGGGGGGGGGGGGTGCAGCGCCCACCTCGTGCGAACATGGGTTGGTGAACGTACATTCCTGGATTTTTTTTGGTATTATTCTTAAATGGTTATTTCACTATAATGACTGCCCTTGTGACCAACCTTTTGACGATTTCCGGTTCTGGATGTGTTGGATTTCCGCAAGGGAAATATTACAGGATTAAATTGTTTTCCTTTCCACGTAATCCATCAATCGCACTTGTTGGAGAGGCTTCATTGATAAATACACATAAACAATAAGAAACTGTTTGTTATTTTGGAGTGAGCGGGCAGGCCTAAATATAAACATCCTAACTTCCTAATAAACAGGTAAATTAATAAATACGCTGGTAAAAGTGGGGAAATTTCTACTTTGGGTTGCTGACTTACACTTTTCAACTGTTACAGGTCTTTCGAGGGCTTTCGCCCAAATATCATTTGCCATCAATTTAACCTGACAAGCAACGTGACTGGATCTTCACCACCTACCCATCCGAGAAAAGTGATGAAACCTTCCCAAAGTGTTGATAATTTTGACCGAAATTAGATAATTTATTCCACTTTTTGTATTCACGAATAACCAAGAATACTCTAGAATCAGCGGGAACCTATCACGATACTGCTGAGATATCGTTAAAACGGACCAAGATCATACGTCACGAATTTGTTTGACATTTCAAAAATTGTCTGGACGATTCGTGTTACTTCCCGACCAATCAAAAAGCACAACGAAGTGCCCCGAAGTGGCTCCCGCCCGGGGAGGGGGGGGGGGGGGGGGTTCACTCCCAACATGACTGGCTACGCACCCGCGTATAAAGAAAAGCGTCAAAAGGGTATCATTTTCAGCTATACGGCCTCCCGACGCCGCCAAGACACCCAAAAGAACCATAAAGATTTAAAGATCGTGGCGATCGGGTTCGAAATCGTGAAAGTTGAACAGGGCCTTCTGATACCTCCCAACCAATCAAGACCGACCAAGAAGCACTAAGAAGTACCACGAAGTACGTGGCTCCCGACGCCGCCAACATACCCAAAATATCAATCAAGATTTAAAGATCGTGGCGATTCGGGATCGAAATCGTGAAAGTTGGGCAGGGCCTTATAATACCTCCCAACCAATCAAGACCGATCAGGAAGCACTCCGAAGACACCCAAAAGAACCATCAAGATCATGGGGATCCGTGAACAATATCGGGGAAGTGGGACGAAGTTCGACCACATAGATCGATGTGACGTCATACTTCGGTATGCTATAATTATATGATTGCAATGATATCATTAAAATAAACCTTTAAACCCATCGTTTGATGATTGCCGGTTTCCGCGTGGGCTATATCAGGGAATTGTATTTCCCCTGACCGGCCCATCCACCAATCGATGTTGTTATTTACAACATAATATGCGATTAGAAAATGTGTTTGTTATTTTGGAGGGAGCGGGCAGGCATAAATAAAACTGAATACTCGTATGCACTTTTCATGTAAATGTACTAATTTAGTATGAACCGTGACTAATTTATCAAAACATTGTTATCAAAGTACTATATTTACAGTTTAAACCTCGGATACCACTTGAGATTTAAAGAGTTCGCTTGACCCAGGAAAATAAAGGTGTTCACAACAGCACACTGCATGAATACAATGTGTGGTGCTTTCTGAAACTGTGACAATAAGGAATTACATAACATAATGTTTCGCTCACACTCCCCTTCCCAATGCCCCCTCTCTGCCCTGCTCACTGCCCTTCTCTGTCCCCAGTCTGCCTCCTCTGCCAGCTAATCTGCCCTGTCTGCCCATTTTCCCCACACTCTGCCTCCTCTGTCACCTCATCTGCATTTCTCTGCACCCTCTGCCACCATTCTGCCTCCTATTCCACCCCATCTGCCCTTCTCTGCCCCTCTACCCCCACTTTGCCCCTCTCTGCCTCCTCTGCCAGCCCATCTGCCCTGTCTGCCCCTCCACCCCCACTCAGCCTCCTCTGCCACCTCATCTGCATTTCTCTACCCCCTCTGCCCCCACTCTGTCACTCCATCTGCCCATCTCTGACCCTCTGCCACCTCATCTGCCCTGTCTGCCCCCCCCCCCCCCCCCCCCACCCTGACTCCTCTGCAACCTCATTAGCATTTATCTGCCCCCTCTGCCCCTACTCTGCCACTCCATCTGCCCCACTCTGCCTCCTCTTCTACCCCATCTGCCCTTCTCTGCCCCTCTGGCCCCACTCTGCCCCCTCTGCCACCCCATCTGCCCTGTCTGCCCCCCCCCCCCCAACTCTGCTTCATCTGCATTTCTCTGCCCCCACTCCGCCCCACTCTGCCTCCTCTTCTACCCCATCTGCCCTTCTCTGCCCTTCTACCCCATCTGCCCCCCCCCCCCCCACTTTGCCCCACCCTTCCTCCTCTTCCACCCCATATGCCCTTCTCTGCCCCCTCTGCCCCCCTACTCTGACCCCCTCTGCCACCGCATCTGCCCTGTCTGCCCCCCCCCCCCCCACTCTGCCTCATCTGCCACCTCATCTGCATTTCTCTGCCCCCTCTTCCCCCACTCTGCCACTCCATCTGCCCTTCTCTGCCCCATCTGCCACCCCATCTGCCCTGTCTGCCCCCCACTCTGCCTCCTCTGCCACCTCATCTGCATTTCTCTGTCCCCCACTTTGCCACTCTATCTGCCCTTCTCTGCCCCCTGTGCCACCCCATCTGCCCTGTCTACCCCCCCCCCCCCCCACTCTGCCTTATCTGCCACCTCATCTGCATTTCTCTGCCCCCTCTGCCCTACTCTGCTACTCCATCTGCCCTTCTCTGCCCCCCCCTCCCCCATCTGCCCTGTCTGCCCCCTCTACCTCATCTGCATTTATCTGCCCCCTCTGCCACCTCATATGCCCTTCTATGTCTCCCATCCCCCACCCTGCCTCCTCATCTGCCTCCTCCGCCCCCGCACTCTCCCCTACTCTGTCCCCACTTTGACCCGCTCTCCCCCCTCATCTGCCCTTCTATGTCCCCCCAATTTGCCTCCTCTACCACTTCATTTGCCTCCTCTGCCCGCACTTTGCCCCACTCTCCCCCTCATCTGCCCTTCTCTGCCCCCACCCACTCTGCCCCCTCTGCCTCCCCATCTGCTCTCCTCTGCCCTCCCCCCACTCTGCTGCCCCCTCTGCCACCCTATCTGCCCTGCTCTGCTGCCCCCTCTGACACCCTTTTCTGCCCTTCTCTGCCCCCTCTGCCCTACCCCCCCCCCCCCACTCTGCTGCCCCCTCTGCCACCCTATCTGCCCTTCTCTGCCCCCCCCCCCCCCATTCTGCCCCCCCCCCCCCCCAACTCTGTCCCCCCCCCCATTCTGCCCCCCCCATTCTGTCCCCCCCAACTCTGCCCCCCCCCCCCCACTCTGCCCCTCTTTCTGCCCTTTTGTGTCCCACTCTGCCTCCATTACCTCCCCATATGTCTTTCTCTGCCCCCCCCCCCCCCTGCCTCTGGTCCATTCAATGAAAGTTCAAGAGTGAATGGCTATTTGCCATAAGCTCTGTGAAACGCAGAAACAAATCGGAAATCGGAAGTGCTTCATTCGATTCTTTGTATTCCCAGAATAAACGAATTTACATAGATTTCCGGAAAATCGTATATTATGACATCTCTGGCAAGTATCGCTGATTTCAAACGAATACAATGGGAGTGGCTTCGTTCTACAATTTACCTACTACCTATTAGGGTCATGGTTCTACCATGGAAATGTAGGGTCCATGCTTCTGTTCGATTATTTGTATTCCAGGAATAAACGAATTGACAGCAAGTTCCGGAAGGTTGTAATTATGACCTTCGATATCAAACTATCATTAAACAAATAGACCAGAACATTAAATCAAATAAGTGGCTTAGTTCTATAAAAGAGACAATGTAACACCAATATCAATGAATACCAGAAGAAGAAAAAAAATATTTAAAAAAGGAATGGCCCCACATTGCGTGGTTCAGCCAAATCCGTCTATAGCGACCACCGAAGGGACAATCAGACCACAAGTCAGGGGTCCGATATCTAGCAATGGCCGATGCCTAGTAACATCAACTAATATTAACCCATTGCCTGCGAGAATCTGGTGGGCCCTGTAATAATGGGGATTGCAAAATATAGTAGGGAACAGGTTAACATTGAATCCGGCAACAATTGTCCCGCTCTTAATTAAAATGAGGAATTACAAAAGATAATGTTTCGCTCACACCTCCCCTTCCCAATGCCCCCTCTTTGCCCTGCTCACTGCCCTTCTCTGCCCCCACTATGCCTCCTGTGCCAGCCCATGCATATGCCCTGTCTGCCCCTCTGCCCCCCCCCCCCCACACTATGACTCCTCTGCCACCTCATCTGCATTTCTCTGTCCCCCACTTTGCCACTCTATCTGCCCTTCTCTGCCCCCTGTGCCACCCCATCTGCCCTGTCTACCCCCCCCCCCCCCCACTCTGCCTTATCTGCCACCTCATCTGCATTTCTCTGCCCCCTCTGCCCTACTCTGCTACTCCATCTGCCCTTCTCTGCCCCCCCCCCCCATCTGCCCTGTCTGCCCCCTCTACCTCATCTGCATTTATCTGCCCCCTCTGCCACCTCATATGCCCTTCTATGTCTCCCATCCCCCATCCTGCCTCCTCATCTGCCTCCTCCGCCCCCGCACTCTCCCCTACTCTGTCCCCACTTTGACCCGCTCTCCCTCATCTGCCCTTCTCTGTCCCCACCCCATCTGCTCTCCTCTGCCCTCCCCCCACTCTGCTGCCCCATCTGACACCTTTTTCTGCCCTTATCTGCCCCCTCTGCCTTACCCCCCCCCCCCCCCCACACTGCTGCCCCCTCTGCCACCTTATCTGCCCTGCTCTGCTGCCCCCCTCTGACACCCTTTTATGCCCTTCTATGCCCTTCTCTGCCCCCCCCCCCCCCATCTGCCCTGTCTGCCCCCTCTACCTCATCTGCATTTATCTGCCCCCTCTGCCACCTCATATGCCCTTCTATGTCTCCCATCCCCCATCCTGCCTCCTCATCTGCCTCCTCCGCCCCCGCACTCTCCCCTACTCTGTCCCCACTTTGACCCGCTCTCCCTCATCTGCCCTTCTCTGTCCCCACCCCATCTGCTCTCCTCTGCCCTCCCCCCACTCTGCTGCCCCATCTGACACCTTTTTCTGCCCTTATCTGCCCCCTCTGCCTACCCCCCCCCCCCCCCCCCCCACTCTGCTGCCCCCTCTGCCACCCTATCGGCCCCCACTCCGCCCACTCTGCGTCCTCTTCTACCCCATCTGCCCTCTTCTCTGCCCCTCTACCCCATCTGCCCCCGCTTTACCCCACCCTGCCTCCTCTGCCACCCCATCTGCCCTATCTGCCCCTCTGCCCCCACTCTGCCCCCTCTGCCACCCCATCTGCCCTGACTGCCCCCCCCCCAACTCTGCTTCATCTGCATTTCTCTGCCCCCACTCCGCCCCACTCTGCCTCCTCTTCTACCCCATCTGCCCTTCTCTGCCCCTCTACCCCATCTGCCCCCCCCCCCACTTTGCCCAACCCTTCCTCCTCTTCCACCCCATATGCCCTTCTCTGCCCCCTCTGACCCCCTACTCTGACCCCCTCTGCCACCGCATCTGCCCTGTCTGCCCTCCCCCCCCCCCCCCCCCACTCTGCCTCATCTGCCACCTCATCTGCATTTCTATGCCCCCTCTGCACCCACTCTGCCACTCCATCTGCCCTTCTCTGCCCCATCTGCCCCCACCATCTGCCCTGTCTGCCCCCCACTCTGCCTCCTCTGCCACCTCATCTGCATTTCTCTGTCCCCCACTTTGCCACTCTATCTGCCCTTATCTGCCCCCTGTGCCACCCCATCTGCCCTGTCTACCCCCCCCCCCCCCACTCTGCCTCATCTGCCACCTCATCTGCATTTCTCTGCCCCCTCTGCCCTACTCTGCCACTCCATCTGCCCTTCTCTGCCCCATCTGCCACCCCATCTCTGCCCTGTCTGCCCCCCCCCCCCTCTACCTGCTCTGCCACCTCATCTGCATTTATCTGCCACCTCATATGCCCTTCTATGTCTTCCATCCTCCACTCTGCCTCCTCATTTGCCTCCTCCGCCCCCGCACTCTCCCCTACTCTGTCCCCACTTTGACCCGCTCTCCCCCCTCATCTGCCCTTCTATGTCCCCCCAATCTGCCTCCTCTACCACTTCATTTGCCTCCTCTGCCCGCACTTTGCCCCACTCTCCCCCTCATCTGCCCTTCTCTGCCCCCACCCACTCTGCCCCTCTGCCTCCCCATCTGCTCTCCTCTGCCCTCCCCCCACTCTGCTGCCCCCTCTGCCACCCTATCTGCCCTGCTCTGCTGCCCCCTCTGACACCCTTTTCTGCCCTTCTCTGCCCCCTCTGCCCTACCCCCCCCCCCCCCCACTCTGCTGCCCCCCTCTGCCACCCTATCTGCCCTTCTCTGCCCCCCCCCCATTCTGCCCCCCCCCCAACTCTGTCCCCCCCCCCATTCTGCCCCCCCCATTCTGTCCCCCCCCAACTCTGCCCCCCCCCCCCCCCACTCTGCCCCTCTTTCTGCCCTTTTGTGTCCCACTCTGCCTCCATTACCTCCCCATATGTCTTTCTCTGCCCCCCCCCCCCCTGCCTCTGGTCCATTCAATGAAAGTTCAAGGAGTGAATGGCTATTTGCCATAAGCTCTGTGAAACGCAGAAACAAATCGGAAATCGGAAGTGCTTCATTCGATTCTTTGTATTCCCAGAATAAACGAATTTACATAGATTTCCGGAAAATCGTATATTATGACATCTCTGGCAAGTATCGCTGATTTCAAACGAATACAATGGGAGTGGCTTCGTTCTACAATTTACCTACTACCTATTAGGGTCATGGTTCTACCATGGAAATGTAGGGTCCATGCTTCTGTTCGATTATTTGTATTCCAGGAATAAACGAATTGACAGCAAGTTCCGGAAGGTTGTAATTATGACCTTCGATATCAAACTATCATTAAACAAATAGACCAGAACATTAAATCAAATAAGTGGCTTAGTTCTATAAAAGAGACAATGTAACACCAATATCAATGAATACCAGAAGAAGAAAAAAATATTTAAAAAAGGAATGGCCCCACATTGCGTGGTTCAGCCAAATCCGTCTATAGCGACCACCGAAGGGACAATCAGACCACAAGTCAGGGGTCCGATATCTAGCAATGGCCGATGCCTAGTAACATCAACTAATATTAACCCATTGCCTGCGAGAATCTGGTGGGCCCTGTAATAATGGGGATTGCAAAATATAGTAGGGAACAGGTTAACATTTAATCCGGCAACAATTGTCCCGCTCTTAATTAAAATGAGGAATTACAAAAGATAATGTTTCGCTCACACCTCCCCTTCCCAATGCCCCCTCTTTGCCCTGCTCACTGCCCTTCTCTGCCCCCACTATGCCTCCTGTGCCAGCCCATGCATATGCCCTGTCTGCCCCTCTGCCCCCCCCCCCCCCCACACTATGACTCCTCTGCCACCTCATCTGCATTTCTCTGCCTCCACTCTGCCTCCTCTTCTAACCCATCTGCCCGCTCAGCTGCCCTTCTCTGCCCCTCTGCCCCCAATTTGCCCCACTCTGCCTCCTCTGCTACTTCATATGCCCTGTCTGCCCCTATGCCCCCACTCTTCCCCCCCCCCCCCCCACTCTGCCGCCTAATCTGCATTTCTCTGCCTCCTCTGTCCCCACTCTGCCTCCACTTCCACCCAATCTGCCCTTCTCTGCCTCCTCTGCCACTCCATCTGCCCTGTCTGCCCCCCCCCCCCCTCCCCCACTCTGCCTCATCTGGCATTTCTTTACCCCCTCTGTCACTCCATCTGCCCTTCTCTGCCCCCTCTGCAATCCAATCTGCCCCCCCCCCCCCCCCACTCTGCCTCCTCTGCCACCTCATCTGCATTTCGCTGCCCCCTCTGCCCCCACTCTGCCACCTCCATCTGCCCTTCTATGCCCCATCTGCCCTGTCTGCGCCCCCCCCCCCACTCTGCCTCCTCTGCCACCTCATCTGCATTTCTCTGCCCCCCTCTGCCCCCACTCTGCCACTCCATCTGCCCTTCTCTGCCCCCTCTGCCACCCCCATCTGACCTGCCTTTTCTCCCCCCCCCCCCCCCCCACTCTGCCTCCTCTGCCACCTTATCTGCATTTCTCTGCCCCATCTGCTACCCCCATCTGCCCTGTCTGCCCCCATTCTGCCTCCTCTGCCACCTTATCTGCATTTCTCTGTCCCCTCTGCCCCCACTCTGCCACTCCATTTGCCCTTCTCTGCCCCCTCTGCTAACCCATCTGCCCTGTCTGCCCCCCCCCCCCCACTCTGCCTCCTCTGCCTCCCCATCTGCTCTCCTCTGCCCTCCCCCCACTCTGCTGCCCCCCTCTGCCACCCTATCTGCCCTGCTCTGCTGCCCCCTCTGACACCCTTTTCTGCCCTTCTCTGCCCCCTCTGCCCTACCCCCCCCCCCCACTCTGCTGCCCCCTCTGCCACCCTATCTGCCCTTCTCTGCCCCCCCCCCCCCATTCTGCCCCCCCCAACTCTGTCCCCCCCCCCCCCCCCCACCATCTGCCCCCCCCCCATTCTGTCCCCCCCAACTCTGCCCCCCCCCCCCACTCTGCCCCTCTTTTCTCTGCCCCCCCCCCCTGCCTCTGGTCCATTCAATGAAAGTTCAAGGAGTGAATGGCTATTTGCCATAAGCTCTGTGAAACGCAGAAACAAATCGGAAATCGGAAGTGCTTCATTCGATTCTTTGTATTCCCAGAATAAACGAATTTACATAGATTTCCGGAAAATCGTATATTATGACATCTCTGGCAAGTATCGCTGATTTCAAACGAATACAATGGGAGTGCTTCGTTCTACAATTTACCTACTACCTATTAGGGTCATGGTTCTACCATGGAAATGTAGGGTCCATGCTTCTGTTCGATTATTTGTATTCCAGGAATAAACGAATTGACAGCAAGTTCGGAAGGTTGTAATTATGACCTTCGATATCAAACTATCATTAAACAAATAGACCAGAACATTAAATCAAATAAGTGGCTTAGTTCTATAAAGAGACAATGTAACACCAATATCAAT
>JBAMJV010011109.1:57500-83032 GCA_037951105.1 Echinarachnius parma | reverse complement strand
ATCAGTATCCAATAAAACAAATATACAAACAAAAAGTTCTTTGTAGTATGTGAGTAAAGCCCTAAAGGGATAGTTGAGTTCTGGTAAAGAGAGTACAGTTTTGGTCAAACTGAATTTTAGTACCCAAAACCTGCACCATTACATTACAAACTGATAATTATAACTCCACAATGCTCCAAAGGAATACAAAATTAGTAATGACTAAGTAAAACGCCTGTTATCATTCAAAACGAGCCGTTAAAACTGAAGAGGGCGCTCTCTAAACACTCATCAGTTTTAACCATTTTTCATGACGTGATTGTCCCATTAGTTTGTCTTCCACCATCGTGGTGATCAATTTTATCATTTTTGTTTCCGTATCGACCACATTCTTATCAGTTTTATTACTGCTGTCAACAATCCTAATCCTCTAATCCTCTGCTGAGACATTAGCGCCCAGGAGCTAGAGATAAGAAGTGCCAACCCTGATAAAATGTACTGGATGCAAGCTTGAGTGCTCAAAAATCACTACCGCTCCTCAGCCCTCCAGGAGCGGTATTCAGCTAGCTATAGAATTACCTAATGCAATCAAATATTGTGCATGTGATGTTTTGTTGAAATAGTGATTAGATAGAGAGATAATCAACAACTATATAAAAACCTCTTTTGTACATTTTTGAAAAGAGGAAGCATTAACAACAACAAAATAAACGGCTGGTTCAAAATGACCGAATAAGTGTGGGACCCCACAAGTATTACAAATGGTACATGGTATAATGTTTATGGATATTTCCTGCCATTTCTGAACCGATTTTGATAAAATAAAGTTTATTCTGTCATTAAAATTGTATGCTATTTCGAATTTGAATCTCAGTTTTTCATTATCTCACACAAAATTGTTTTGTGTAGCGCCCTCTATACCAAAACTCAAATATCCCTTTAACTTCAAGTTAGATTAAACATCACATTTCTACACCAAAGGCACAAAGCATTTTTAAAATGTTTAGGAATAAGTGGTAAATTGTACAAAATATGTGTCATTCTTCTAGAACTCCTTCTTCCATGTAGTATACCACAATCAACTAGCTGATTATTCTGTCACTTTAATGTGGTTGTGATATGCAGGATGTGGTAGGTATAGTTAACAGGATTAACACTCTACTCTTTTCGAGACTAGATTCTTTTCCATGCATGAGATATGACTGCACAGGACCCCAATTTATCATCCTATCTGAGGGACAAATTGTTTTCCATACACACCCCTTACAAACTAAGAAATCACAAGGTAGGCCAATAACACACCAATACCACACAATGAGTTAGCTTGAAGTTATTGTGTGATAAAAGATGCCTTGTCCCACGCATCTAAGTCAGACACACTCCCAACTGAGCTAACCCACCTTCATATTATTTTTAATAAAAAGGACACAAATATTTAAAGAAAAATTGTATAATAAAAACCAATAAATTTACCTGTCAAGCATAATGAACACATATCATGTATACATTGCTGATGTGTAAGAATAGAGAGAGGCGACGCAGCATGTATCCACAGGCAGCTCAAAAATGAAGTATCTGAAAAGGACAGTTATTGAGATACATTATAAGTAAATCTATAGACAAACATCAATCCCTTTTTATCATTGTACAGAGTTAATTATTTATATACCAGCGCATAGTAAAAACTAAATTAAACAGATAGATCTACAGCAAATACATTTGCTACTAATAATAGAAGATAATATACTTTAATTTTTATAATAGATCATTCACTTAATTTGAATCTCACTACCAGGCATTATGTAAAAAACAAATTTGTGCGATTAGTTTAACTTCAAATATGTAACTCATCCAGTGGCGGAGGTTATTTTGTAAAAAATTCCAAGCCGAGACCAAGTACCTTTACAATTTTCGAGACCAAGACCAAGTACCTTCAAAGTTAAAAACCCCTCTCCGTGGGGGGGGGGGGGGGGGGGGGGGGGGATGTCCGTAAATTTTTTTCGAAGCCGAGACCAAGTAATTTCAAAATGTTCAAGGCCAAAACCAAGTACGTAGTACCTTCATAGTGGAAAAACCCCTCTCAGTTGGGGGGGGGGGGGGGGGGGGGGGGGGGGGTGCCCGTGAATTTTTTTCTCAGTCAAGACCAAGTACTTTCAAAATTTACAAGCCCAAGACCAGTGATCTTTGAACATCAGTGAACATTTTTCGGCTTAGCCCAGACGTTTTAGTCGGTCGAGACCAGATTTAGCCAGACCGCTTAAAAGTAGTCTCGAGACCGGCTAAAATTTGAAAGGGTGGGGGTTCAACCCCCCGAAACAGCATTTTTGGGGTCAAAGGGGGGGGGGGGGGTGTTTGAACCCCCCCCCCCCCCCCCCCCCGGGTACGCCTATGAACTCATCTAATACAACCATCTCTGGCCTTTGCACATGCAGAATATTTATCACCATTCAATAGTAGTTGTATAAACTATACTAGTCTTAGACTTTAGTCTCTAGACCAGGTCCAGTCCCCAATTTGATATGGCCTGGCTACATTTATATAAAGATTTTTGTTATGAGGTACAGATCATTCATACTAGATGGTGATACCTCAAAATGCAAACAGTTATCCTGACCGTAATGTGAGTCTTTGGACACTATAAATCATGACCCTTGTTCAGCAGTATGACTATATTTGACAGAGTACATACTACTTGTTTGGATTTGGAAGTCATCAAATTCAAAGTCAAAACTGTAAATCAATATTCAAGCTAAGTCTATTAATACTAATAGGAGACTAAGTACTAAGTAGTAAGTTACAGCTGAACTAAGACTAGAGTAAGAAAAGAGTAGACATTTTATGTTAAGAATTTTGAATAAACCTACCTAATTTTTGTATCAACTAATGTATCTTTTAGTTTGACTAAACTTAATTCAGTTCGAAGTTAATAAGAAAGTAAATCATAATTCAGACATGGTCATGCCTGACTCTCGAAACCCAAAGTAAATGACCTCCGATTAATAGTGTAGACTGTAGTACAAAAGTCAAAACCCTTTGTTGTTATTTTATATTATCTCACATTCTCACTTTCACATTATGTTAGCAACAGGCCCACGGGCATAACTTTATACGGTCCTATAACTGTGATCAGCGCCGTCCGTAACGGTCCTACTGATAATTTGTCCCCGTGACTGAAGGCCTAAGCCTAAGGCCCTAGCCCTGCCTAGGAGCCCTAGGCCTAGCCCTAGGGCTAGGCAAATCACCAAATATTGCTATCTACCGTAGATAACGACTACGGCTATGTTTTATGTGGGAGGATTTACTCTACTGACCCCAAAAAGTCAAACATAGATCGTTTTGGGAATTTACGGCAAACCTACCGATATTACTGTAAACTCTTGATGCTCCAATCACTGCATTCCGTTTCACTAAAGTAAAGATTCTGGACCCGCAGCCTACGTAGATCGTGAAATGAAGTAGGCCTAGTAGATCTATTCAAAATCAAAAATCCAAAATGCCTCGTCAATGATCTGATCGTGATGCGCCATATTTAGACCTACGTTGTTTACGTTTTTAGCATTATTGCGCGTGCGCATTGCTATATTTTGGGTACAAATTTCGCAAGCGCATGTAGTACACAAAATTGTATTAGCAGCACGCGCGCGCGCACGGCCGGCTTCTATGCATGCGCATGCGCATTTGCGACTGCGTACAAATTTCGCAGGCTACGAATATAGCACCACACCGGTACGTGTCACGCTAAATCCGTACGCACTGCGAAATTCGTACGCAGTCTCAAATACGCATGCGCACCTGTGGGAAAATTGCCTGCAAAATTCGTTCCTATTCATGCCATTTGTAATAAAGCATGCAAAATCCCTCCTTGAGGCTCCTTGCAGCACAAAGTGTTGTCAAAACCCGACGGTGGATTAAGAAAATCCATTCACGCCATTTAAAAATTTGATAAAACATGTGTCAATTTGTTATTTGAATGAAATTGCGGCGTAATAATCCCATGGACACGATTTTCGCAAGACACGCACCATATATAGGCATAACTGTCTAAGCGCATGCGCATTTGCGACTGGGTACGGATTTCGCAGGTCACGGATATAGCACCACACCGGACACGTGGACATTTATCCCTGCCACACCGGTGTGGCAGGGATAATTGTCCAGGGGGTGTATTCTGAAAATCGTCTTATCTTTTGTATTATCTTTTGTCATAAGTCCATAAGATAATACACCGCTAAAATTGTCATAAATCGGTATTCTGAAAATTGTCTTAAGGGCAGTCATATCTTTCCCTGACCACGCCCATCAGTGCTGAGTTAACCAATCAAAATTGTTGTTACAAAATGTTTATATGCCCTCTCAGCCAATCAAAGTGGGTTAAATTGCGTATGCGTCGCATTTTCTTTAAATGCGCGCATCTAACTTGCTTTGCGCACACGTAGAAATTTCAATCAAAGTTCAAGAAATTTATATAATTTTTATTTTGGTCAAAGAGTATTTTTGTAAGAATGGGATTTTCATATGGTAAGATTTTCAATGGAATTTTCTCCCCCTCACTCTTATTTTCTAACTTTTTCGCACGTACACACACCTATACACACAACAAATTTCATAGGGAGCTCTTTAACATCTCAAATAATTGTCTTTAAATATGTTTAAACAAGATATAACAAAAGGAAAATACTGCCCCATAGCTGTCTCGGCATATGAGTAGAATTTATGATAATTTCATGATGAGATGAAAGATAAGAGAGTTTTCAGAATACACATTTTCCACCTCTGCTTGCGCGAACGCGCTTATCAATAATGCGTGGCAAGGCGCGCCAGCTAATAGAGGTTAACAAACTTCGTCGCTGGGCAATTAAAAGGACAAATTGACGGTATCGATAGCAAAAAACGATACTTACTTTTTTGGAAGAAACAACATTTTGACATTTTGGGCAATAATATTTTTAAAATGCCAAATCCAGTAATCTTGTTTAGTGAAACAGTTATGTAGGCTATAAAGCAATCACGTCGTTTAATTTGGCCTACGCTCAGTTCTTTTTAACGGAGTTATTTACGCATTTCTGAATTTGCCCTTTTTACATGCACGATATCGCGTCGATATTGGGCATGAAAAAGGGCAAAATGCGTATTGCCCTTTTACGCGCATTGATAATGCACACGCAATGCGCGCAACTTGGCGCAATAATGGGCAGCTAAAAGGGCAAATCCCTTTTTGTCCTTCGTATTGCCCATATGATATATATTTTTGATTTTCTCAAAAAGTTGGGCACATATGGGAATTCTAAACATATCATCGGATAGGTTTTAAAGAACTCTATCTGAAAATAAAATAAAAACAAAATCGATATTCGACGATAATATCGGCCATTTTGCCCTTTTTATTGCCCAGCGACGACTTTCAGAGATAATAGCCGCATTCAGACGATAGAAGCAAATCTCGTGGTTATCTTGTGGTTATCTTGTGGTTTGCAATTCTTAAGAATATCTTGTGGTTTGCGCTCGTTTGAACACGCAAAACTCGTGGTTATCTTGTGGTTTCCAAACCACGAGATTGCGCACACTGCAAAAAATGCGCAATCTCGTGGTTATCTTGTGGTTATCTTGTGGTTTGCAAACCACAAGATAACCACAAGATACTTGTAAGATTTTGCGCAGAATGAGCGCGCGATAAGCGCGCGACTGTCTACTTTTTTTACCGTCTGAACACAATCAGCTTCGAGACTCGTGGTTTGGGTTGACCTCATGACCGAGATATGCTTCCGGTGTGAAAACAAGTCAAGTGAGCGCGCGTGACCTCAAATGAGAAAGGCGCGCATGCTACTTCCGGTTTTAATTCTTAAGAATTGCAACTCTCGAGAATTGGCATCGTTTGAACACACATTTTGAAGTTCTTAAGAATTGCAATTCTTAAGAATTGCAATTCTTAAGAACTTGGCTTTCATCGTCTGAATACGGCTTATACAAAAGATATGAGAGTTTTCAGAATACCGGTTTTGTCATAAGCCTAAGATAATACGATATTAGGGAAAAGACGATTTTCAGAATACACCCCCAAGGTGTCCAGGGCAATTTAAAACAAGGGATATCTGTCAAGTCGCCTATTAATGATTCACGGTGATCAGGCCTCATATCCATATGCTCTGCTCATAATATAGTGTTGGCATCAGCGCGCCCTTGTATCCCATATTAGGCATATTAAGCGACCTACTTCCTTATTGCGCGCAGTACTCGCGCGCTACAAGCGCATTATGCGCGCGCCGCAAGCGCATTACGCGCGCGCTGCAAGCGCATTAAAGCCGGCCTCAGTCCACTTACCCTGGCCTGTTAACACATACCGATTGCGGGACTGAGGCCGGTGTGACAGGGATAAGTGTCCGGTGTGACAGGATAAGTGTCCGGCCAGGGATAATTGGCAGTGACGTCATTCGGACAGATTTAAAATCCTGATTTTGTCAGTTTTCGAGCCTTCATACAGACGGAGACACACATACACACTCCAACACAAACATACAGACATACACACATGCATACGGACATCAATCGAACAGTAATTTACTAATTATGTACATTAACTCATTCATGACGTCACATCGACGCGTTTGACGTCACTCGTACAACATAACTGTTTTTGTGTGTTTATTCAATAAAATTAACTTGAATAAATATAAATTGAACTGATATGCCACGAAACATTGCTTTTACACGTGACACACACACAAAACACACATTGACGGAGTGATTTTGACAGTATATCCTTGTTTTAAATTGCCCTGGACACCTGGACAATTATCCCTGCCACACCGGCCTCGGTTTGGGTATGTGTAACAGGGTCGTGCGCTATGCATTGTGTAACAGGGGTTTAATCAGGCCCGTCGGAAGGAAGTTTAAAGTGGTACGTAATACGGTCAACGGATTGGGGGCGTGGCAAAACTGCGAGGGAGCGGAGCACCGCGGGGGGGGGGGGGGGGGGGGCAGGGGCGGATCAGCAAGGGGGGTCGACCCAATGACGATGCGGAGCATCGTCCACGAGCCGCGAAGCGGCGATTTTTTGTTTGCTATTTGGAACCCCAGTAAGTGATTTTTTAACCCTTTTTTCTCTTTCGTCCACGAGCCGCAAAGCGGCGATTTTTTTTGCTATTTTGAACCCCCGTAAGTGATTTTTTTTTCACTTTTTTTTCACTTTCGTCCACGAGCCGCGAAGCGGGGATTTTTTTTGCTATTTTGATCCCCCTGTAAGCGATTTTTTGTTCCATTTTGTCCCTGATACATTTTCACTTGGCAGGCCAGGGGGGGGGGGGGGTAAACCCCCAGCCCCCCCCCCCGTAGATCCGCCACTAGGGGGGGGGGGGAACTTGGGAAGGGGGTAGGGAGCTTTTGCAAATTTGGACTCGAAATAATGCAATCTGGTGCATACCTTGGAAGGAAATTTGATAATACTTACTTTAAGAAATCATTACCATCTCCCCTCATGATAAGACCGCTCAATAAAGTATACAAACACAATCGAACCTACACACACACACACACACACACACACACACACACACACGCACACACACACACACACACACACACACACACACACAGAAATACACTTACATCGTCCGCCTGTCGTCCGTGCATGTCTATAGATACTTGGGGGAGGGGGTGTGCCCCCTCCCACGTGGAGACATTTTGGAAATTGGTGTTTTAAAATATCACTGTATAAGTATGGTCATAATTGTTGCAGTTATATATTATTATTATTATTATGCATTTTGTAAGATTTTTAGAAGATTTAACTTCTAAAAAAGGTGGGGATTGTTTGTCTTGTACAGGCCACCCCCGCATCAAAAAGTGGGGGTAATCAGATAATTGTCGGACGGCGTGTGCGGCTGAGACCTCCGAACCCATCCCACATCCAAGGGTCCTTTTGCTGTAAATAGGTACCCATGTCTAAGGATTTCGAACTTCAAATATTTCATTTTAGCTGTAATATGGGTAATACCGCCAGGCTTGGTACGAACAGTCACGTCACGTTCACGTTCACGTCACGTGAAGGTTTTGTACCTTTTGTGTACCTTTTGTAGCCATTTCATAGCGGAAAATTGCCATTTGTTTCAATATAATTTTTTATTGCTTTATGATATGGCGATATGAAGGGTTATTTATATAAACATGTTGTGAAATATTATGTTTGTTAGCAAGCGGAGCGAGCTTGAAAATTTTAGCAATTTCACATCGGAAAATCCAAAAATATGGAGGAAAATGAGGGAGAAAAGAGGAAAAAGGAATAAATGAAAAAAGGCACTCATGTCTATAAGGTTAAGTTTATGAAAATGGGAAACATGTCTAAGGATCTTTCTTGAAAAAGTCACCCTTCCCAGCGGCACATCCCCGTAACAACCAATATATTCTTGAGTAGCCCCCGCCCCCCACCCCACCCCCCCCCCCCCGGTATCCCCTATCCCCCGAGATCATACGCCCGTGGACACACTATTTAAAACACACGCTGTTGATCTAAAGTGTATCTCCTAATGGAACTGTTGTTTCTGGCGTATTTTTGTCTGGTTAGGTGGATCTGTAAATGATGCGCTTGATGTAGAAGGATCATTTTCAAGATGGGGGCAAAAGGTTTTCAACATTATCTTACCTTTGCTTTGATGGATCTCTATTTGGGGTGCCTTTTTACTTCAAAATGTTCAGAAATTCAAAAATCAGCAGAATTGTTTCGTTTATTTGCTGACTTCCCCCCCCCCCCCCCCCCCCCCCCGGCCTACCCCCTGGATCCGCCCTGACCTCCTTACCAGCGAAGGGTGGGAAGAATGGTGTCCAAATGATCGTGTCCTATATAAAGGCCTACGTTGGAATTGAAAGCAAAGTTTTAAAAATAGAATGAAGAGGTGACAAAATGGGCGGGAAAATCTATATAGGCCTAACATATATACATAGGAGGTTTTACGGTCAGGTGGTAAGCTTAATTCATCACTTTCTTGAGGATATTATTTTTAAAATTTGCGATTGGATGACAAAGTTTGGTGGCATACGCTGTTCTTCGGCTTCCATGATTTTTGGCTCTCTTTCTCTTTCTCGGCATTTATTCATTACTGCACATTTCATATAAATTTACAAGTCGTATACGTAATTGGTTCGGTTTATATGATAATGCGTTATATAATTATGGAAAAAAGGTAATGTCACTTCGATGTTCGTGTTCTTCCATGATTAGCTAGTGACGATCAGCCTACATTACATTTATCATCCTCACACCATCTCTCTTCTTTTCTCTTCTCTTCTCTTCTCCCTCTCCAGTCTCTCTCTCTCTCTCTTTTTTTTTGGCTGAAAAGTGGTACGTATGAATACGTACAATACGTAGCGGCTCCGACGGGCCTGGGTTTAATGGTCTCGAGGCGGCTTCAAATTGCCGGCGTGAGGCCGGCCCCGGGGCCGACGCATGTGTAACAGAACAGGGGCCCTAGACCTGCACAATAACAATACAAACTAATAGTTAATATACATCCATCATGCTCGAAAGTTATAGAAAATTACAAACGACTAAATAAAAGCCTGTTATCATTCACAAATAGCCATAAAACACAAGAGGGCGCTCTCTAAAAAAAAACACTGGTTTCAATAATTTTTCATACAAAATTGTGCATGTGATGTTTTGTTAAAATAATGACTAAACAGAGATATCATCAACAACTTTTTAAAAACCTCTTTTGACATTTTTTGAAAATCGTATTAGGCTGACTTTCAAGCGGATTTCCATGTGCTTCGTTTGTAATTTTCTATACCTTTCGAGCATGGTGGAGTTATAACTATTAGTTTGAAGTGTTATTGTGCAGGTTTTGGTTACTAAAGCTCAGCCTTACCAAAACTGTACATTTGTGTATTTAAAATGAAACACGGCTAATGAAATGCACCCAATGCACACGAACACAGAAACACGGTATTCATTTTCTATGTACTACATAAAATACACAAACACACGAAAAAACACACGGATGCACTGCACAGAGAAAACAAACACGCATATAGGAACACACATACGCATACCGCACTCGCTCGCATAACACCAACAATCATCCACCCAATGGCAAACTCACATCAACTGAATATTTGAATGTCATGTTTATATCCTTTTATACTTATGTTATATATTACATACATACTTTAGTAGGCCTATTGGTTTTGAGCTATCTTGTATATTTCCTTCAGATACATTTCGTGAGTAATACATATAGCAAGTGCCTTTGATAACAATTTAAAAAAACACACACACGTCAATTTGGGGTTTCTAAAAAGCGTTTTGCTTGTGGGCATATACAGTGTAGCCAACAATTATTTGGACACCTTGAAAAAAATCACTTTAAATGGTTCTAGAACAAATTTTAAAGGAAATGTTCAGTAAAAAGCTACCTAAAATTCACTGTTTGTGTTTATTATAATTGCTGCTTTGCTGAAATTAAGATCAAATATAAGACCATTTTTGAAAAAAATTATCAAAATAATCGATTTTGGGGGTGCCAACAATTATTTGGACACTTACACTCTAAAAATGAAGGTGCTAAAAAACGAGTGCTGTTCGCGATCGTGCACCTGGAGGAGCAAATGTAGCACCACAAGTGTAAGTAGTGAATAAAAGTCTGCGAGGTGCTAAAAGATCGGTGCTGACAACTGGTGCTGTGAGAACAGCAGCACAACGTGTATGCATTTATATGATTGATTATACATGACTTGTATTGTTTTATGATTTTATGTTTGAAATGAATAAAAATGAACTTGAACTTGAACGTGCTAAATTCGCAACAATAGAGACTGTATGATATTATCCTTATTAGAGTGCGTTCGGCTTCTCGTGATGCAAGTTAGCTCAGTCGGTATCGCGTCTGACTTGGACGCGTGGGATCCCCGGTTCAAACCCTACTATCGGACATCTTTATCCTGCTTCTTTTACCACGAAATGAATATGAGCTAAATTAAGTTCCGAGTTAACGGAAGCCCCCACCCCTCCCCCTGTATATTTTTTTAGCACTATGGGTTTTATTCATCACACACAATGTGGATTTCTTAGCACCAAACGTGCAAATTCGGTAACACCTCAAGTGGTGCTTAACTAGCACTTGTACTAGTGCCGAACCAGCAAAGGCTGTGCTGTCCCTATGCGAGCACCGAAAAGGTGCTGAATGTAGCCCTCCAAGTGCTAAAAACAGCACTTCTGTTTTTTTTAGTGTATTCTTTATTAATCTATTGCATTCAAAATGTCAATATGCAAACAGATTTCTGCTTCCCTTGATATTCTATAGATCACATTAGTGGTCCTTTGCAAACTACCCAGTATTATGAATGTAACCACATACTCGTTGACATGCATGAGTGCACAAAATGCTATTTTTTTAAAGTCATAAGATGAGAGAGATGTGTCACTGTTACACAAGAATCTGTCTGACATGGCATCATTCTTTCTCCCTCCCTAAGGTATTTGTTTGAACACCTTTGATATGAAAATGCTCTTCAGCAGTCATTTCGTAAATCCTTTGGCAGTTTAGGAAGCCTTAAACTATCCCAATTAGATATGAAACTGTCTACCATACACAACATAATACAGAGCTACAGCGAAAATATTGAAAATATGAATCCAGAGGATCAGTATAACAGACAGACAGGTACATCAAAGAAGCTTGTCATGAAAATCAGAAGTTTAAAGGGGTTGCACAGCAGGCTACTGGAACCTGGGTCTGCTATCACACAATTTTGAACATGCTTAATTGCATGTGGGCTCAATGGCAGATTTTTCTTGCAATAAAGCCGCTGATCATCAATAAGAACAGACATAAACATCTACAACTTTGCCACAGAACTTGCTGACAAGCCTATTGGCATCTGGAAGTCATTCATATGGTCCCAGGATCAGATGGTTGTAAGAAAATATGGCCCAATTCAGTAGATCATACCCCACTAAGTAGTATTAGGATCAGAGTGTTTTAGTGTGGGGAAGCATGACACATGTCAATGGGGGCAATCTGCATTTCACCAAAGGCATTTTGAATGCTTAGAATGTTCAACAAGATCCTTTAATTTCACACAGAAGATCAAATTTGCTGGTAAAAAACCCGGGGGGGGGGGGGGGGTACTCACGTATATTGGGTATACGGGGATGTGCCGCTGGGAAGGGTGGCTTTTTCAAGAAAGATCCTTAGACATGGGTCCCCTTTTCATCAAACAAATCCTTAGACATGGGTCCCTTTTTTCATATTTCCCCTTTTTTATACGGGATTTTTGGATTTGCCGATGTGAAATTGCAAAATTTTTCAAGCTCGCTACGCTCGCTAACTTAAAACCACAAAATTTGCGGGAAATACACCCAAAACATGCGCCGCAGGCGAAAAAAAAAATCCTTAGACATGGGTCCATTTTTCGCAAAAGGACCCTTAGATGTGGGTATGGGTTTGGAGGTCTCAGCCGCACACCCCCGTCCGACTATAATCTGAGTACCCCCCCCCCCCCCCCGGGGTAAAAAATTGGACTTTGTTAGTTTTATCAACATGTTAGCAATCTAAAGGATCCTGCAAGGCAAATGCAGGCCTATCTTGCTACGAAAAATTTGAAAGTCATCCTGTAAAGCCTATACAAGGCCCATAAATCAATCAATCAAACAAATGGGGGATGATATGGAATTAAAATATCCACCAAAACCACCCACTAATGTATACAGTGCCAAACAACAGTCAAAAAGACATGCTCCAACATCATGTATAAACACAGACTATCTCACTTAAAGGTCAGTGAAATCCAGACAAATTGTTGTATGCACTATAAAAAAAACACTAAATAGAAGGAATAGTACCTGAACATTTTAGCACAATCGGTCAAGAAATAAGAAAACTATGGCTCTTTGAAAATATCCATTTATTTCTATGAGTGACTGACAATTATTGGAAACGCACTCTGGCAAAGTTGTGGACTAATATGACTTGACTTGTGCCGTCCACACCATCGCCTGGATTTGTGATGGCTTCTGTTTCACAATGTCTTACCACATCTTCCTGTCTTCGGTCAATCTTTTGGCTTGCGTCTAGTAGCACATTCCTCTAGTTTTTACACAGTCTGTCCACTTTTTGGCTGGTCTTCTTCTTGGTTCGTTCCCATGTATTCTACCGTTGAGGAGTATTTGTGGATATCTTTGGGGTTCATTCTATTGACATGTCCAAAGTATATTATTTTTTTTGGAAGTGACTTTATCGTTGATTGTTTCTTCCATATTAGGTTGTTCCTGAGCCTGTCAAGTCTAGTTACTCCCATGATTATCCTGAGGCATGTCATCTCAAAAGTGTGTAGTCTATTGGCATCAATCTTGTTGAGGGTCCAGGTTTCAGCACCGTATATGAGGATGGATAGTACAAGTACTTTATAAAGTTTTACTCTCGTTGTGCAGCGTATGTCCTTTGATGACCAGATTCGGTTAAGGGAATACTCCAATTGCCTTTCCAATGCGGTTTTGAACCTCTTCTGAACATGATCCTGTTTGTGAGATTGTCCCTCCCAAGTAGGTGAACTTCTCGGCTTGTTTCAGTTTTTCTCCATACTGATATCAATAAGATCTGGTTGCTTGCTAATTACTTGCACTTCAGCTTTGTTGATGTTGAGTTTCAGGCCAAAGTTTGAACTACTTCTGTTGACTTCATCTACTAGAGCTTGTAGATTTCTCTCAGTGTCTGCAAGCAAGACGACATCGTCTGCAAAATTCTGTGTCCCTGGATCTCTACTCCGATCGTCGTGTCATAGGTGGAATAGAGCATCACAACTTCTAGAAGGATATTGAAAAGTTGAGGGGATAGTATACACGTCCTTGCCGTACCCCTACTGATGATTGGAACCAATCTGTTATTTCGCCATTCACTCGTACAGCACTGCTGGATTGTTTGTAGGCGCTTGAAGGAGGCTAATGTATTTGGAAGAGATTCCAAAAAATTCCATTGCTTTCCAGAGTCCTTCTTGCCATACTGAGTCGAACGCCTTCTGATAGTCAATGTACCATAGGTACAGGTCTTGGTTCCTTTCAAGGTGTTTCTTAATAATAAGTCTGAGGCTGAAGAGTTACTCAATAGTTGATCTTCCTGGGCGGAAGCCGGCTTGTGCTTCCGAGAGAATTTCCTCTGTTTCCTTTAGGATCCTGTGCTGGAGAATTAAGCTGAAAACTTTCCCAGCCTGGCTCAATTAGCTAATGCCTCGATAATTTCAACAGGCTAGTTTGTCTTTTTTCTTAAAGATTTGGATTATGATTGCCTTTCCCCAGTCCAACGGGAATGTTTCCTCATGCCATATCTTGGTGCACAGCTTAATAAGTAGTACATCGATGCCCGTCTCGCCGGCTGATTTGAGTTCTTCCCCTGTTATGCGGTCGTAGCCTGCATGGTGCCTTTCCATCGGTAAGTTTCCATACGGCCCTCTCTACTTGTTCCCGAAGAATATCTGGCACAGGATCCAGGCTCTTCGTCTACAGGGTTCTGGCTGTCATAGGCGCCGGAAGTGGGGTGGCAGGGGGGCGGCCCCCCCATCCAAAAAGTGGGGGGAAAAACGCGTTTTTGCCCCCCCCCCCCCCCCCCCAACAACAACAAAAAAAAAAAAAGAAGAAGAAGAGCGAGAATGAAAAAATAAAATGTATGAGCTAAGACTTATTAATTCTAACGTTAAAAAACTAATTGATACATCCATTTTAAGTTTTCGCTGCGCGCTTCGCGCGCGAACAGATTATCTCAGTTTGTTGTGTAACTTGCGTATGGTCTGGGGTGAGTCATGTGGTTGGGCATGAGCCCCTGCACACAACAAATTGTGAGCCCCCTTAGGTCTTTGCCCCCCCCCCCCCTCCTCCAATCAAAAACTGCTTCCGGCGCGCCTGCTGGCTGTTGTATAGTTCTTGATAATTTTCCTTCCATCTATCCTTTACTTCAGTCAGCTCCGTCAGAACATGTCCCTCCTTGCTTTTAATTGTCTGCATTCTGATACTGGGTTTCTTTGAGATTTTCTTAATTGTTGTGTAAACAGCTTTTTTCTTGGCAGATTGGTGAGAGTTTTCTACCTTCTTGCAAAGATCTTTCAGCCATTTATCTTTACTTTCCTTGGGTTTTCTTCTAATCTCTCCATTGAGGAAGTTGTATCTCGGCTTCTTGCTTGGGTCATTTATCTTGTCCTGTTTTGCTTCCTTCCGTTCATTGCTAAGTTGTAGAACCAGTCCTCTTCGCTAATCCAGGGATCTTGTTGTTTGGATTTCTGATGTCCAAGTATTTTCTGGGAAGATTCATTGACAGCTGTTTTCACTTCTTCCCATAATGCTTCTACATCTGTGTCATGTTCATTTAGTATTAGTGCAAATCTTCCACCTATTTCAATCTCGGGGTAACATCGCTAGTCATAAGGACCGCTAGTCATAAGGACCGCTAGTCATAACGTGTAACATCCTATACGTGAAGGACCGCTATTCATAATACGAAAAGGGGGTCGCTATTCATAAAGGCATAAGGACCGTTATTCATAAGGACCGTTATTCATAAGGACCGTTATTCATAAGGACCGTTATTCATAATGTGAGATGAGGGCCGCTATTCCTAATTCACATTGAGTAATGACTCATAAGGACCGCTATTCATAATACAAAATCGGGGTCGCTATTCATAAACATGAAGAAGGGGCGCTACTCATAATTTATATTGGGGGTCACTACTCATAAGGACCGCTATTCATAATACGAAAAGAGGGTTGCTATACATAATATGGAATGAGGGTCGCTAGTCATAATACGAGAAGAGGGTCGCTAGTCATAATACCAGAAGAGGACCGCTACTCATAATACGGATTGAGAGTCGCTATTCATAATATGAGAACCAGATCGATATTCATAATATGGAATGAGGGTCGCTAGTCATAATGTGAGAAGAGGGTCGCTATTCATAATACGGAATGAGGGTCGGTAGTCATAATACGAGAAGAGGACCGCTACTCATAATCCGGAATGAGGGTCGCTAGTCATAATATGATAACGGGATCGCTACTCATAATATGGAATGAGGGTCGCTAGTCATTATGGAGTGAGGGTCGCTAGTCATAATGTGAGAAGAGGGTCGCTAGTCATAATACGAGAAGAGGACCGCTACTCATAATACGGATTGAGGGTCGCTATTCATAATATGAGAAACGGATCGCTATTCATAATATGGAATTAGGGTCGCTAGTCATAATATGGAATGAGGGGCGCTAGTCATAATATGAGAAGAGGGTCCCTATTCATAATACGGAATGAGGGTCGCTATTCATAATTGTGTCATTATTTCATTTATTCCAATTACAGTGATCCATATAAGTTGCGCATCCCATCTATTATCATCGGTTGTGTTTTTTTTATAATATCGGGTTACTTTGAATTAATTTTCATTTGAAAGAGAGAGAACGCGTACGTACGTACGCACACATACACACACGCACACACACACAACCACACACACACACACACACACACACACACACACACACACACACACACACACACACTTGTAGGAGTCTTCAAACGGGGATAAAATTTATAACACCTTCAAACGGGGATATCCCCGCTTTTTTCGGCTTTTTTGGCTTATCCCCGGTTTGCCGGTGTGTAAACATGGACATATGCCCAATGGGCATACACACACACACATTCACACACACTCACATACACAAACAGTCCATTCATACACACCATCGGTTACATAGATGTAAAATGGGCAATTAAGGGATATCCTTCAAAAATCATAATAACATACAGTACGATCCCTAAAGCACTATAGAGGCTGTTCGGAAACCGGGGATATCCCCGGTTTCCGACATATCCCCGTTTGCCGGTGTGTAAACCCGTGTGTATCCCCGTTTGCCGGTCCTTACAAGTGCACACACACACACACACACACACACACACACACACACACACAAGAAATGTATGTTTTCAATAAATGTTTTTGACAAATATTCGGGGCCGTGTGTCGCGCCCCCCCCCCCCCCCCCCCTTAGCTATATACGCCACAGCCATTAGGGTGTCCCCCATCCAAATTTCCCCTTTTTTATTATCATTTTTTATCATAACGTCATTTTCCGACAATGGCCCAACATCATGTCATGAGATGATGTTGGGCCATTGTCGGAAAATGACGTTATGCCAATATATCACAAAAATGACGTCGTGACGATGTTGGGCTGGCGGACATTTTAACCTCGAGCCAACGGCGATATGCCGACATCCGGCAACCAAATTCCGACATCGGCCGACGTCAAGTGCTTAGCTGGGTAGCGACCCTCTTCTTGGATTATGAATAGCGGTCCTTATGAATAATGACCCTGATGAATAATGACCCTCTTCTCAAATTATGAATAGCGGTCCTTATGAATAGCGGTCCTTATGATTAGTGGTCCTTATGACTAGCGGTCCTTATGAATAGCGGTCCTTATGACTAGCGAGCGGACCCCTCAATCTCATATGCTGATCTTGTTTTGTGATCTTTGATTTTGAATATATACTCCCCATATACGTTTTGTACACAAAATTGTAATTTTGTTCAATTTTCTCAAAATATATGTTTACCCTTTGTTTGAGTTTATTAACATATGTTTTGTAGAATAAATTTATACACAACATATCGTGAGTTTGGGGAATGGAAAAGTGTGACATATGAAGAAAACTGTAAAAATGGGAAAATGTGTGTACAAAACATATGAGGAGTAGTCCACAAACTTATCAGAATGCGTTGCCAATTTGAGTTCCCATAGGAATAAATGAGCATCTTCAAAGTGCTATAGTTTTCTTGTTTATGCTCCAACTTTCAGAGATTATTCCTCCTAATCTATTCAAGTCGTCAGTCTAGCAACAGTTTGGGTTTCATTGCCCTTTAAACTACCCCCTTCAGCTGACTAAATTAGTGGCGTATTAGTTACTAAGTCCGGTGAGCGAGGGTTGAGAATACTGTGTAGGACAGAAAAAGCTGATAAACACAACATTTTAGCAAAAGTTACGTGGTTTGCAATGAGAATAGTCTGTTGTTCCACTGATGACGTCACCTTGCTTCGAGGACTAAAGGTATGCCATCGATAAAGGTCACGACCACGTCAAGGTTAAACCGTGGATCATTTCCGAAGTTGTGGT
Source organism: Echinarachnius parma (assembly GCA_037951105.1). Taxonomy (NCBI): domain Eukaryota; kingdom Metazoa; phylum Echinodermata; class Echinoidea; order Clypeasteroida; family Echinarachniidae; genus Echinarachnius; species Echinarachnius parma. The sequence goes on along the minus strand of JBAMJV010011109.1, from coordinate 64,905 downwards.
TCAAGATGGAATCAAGCGGATACTATCCACCATATCGTTTTACCTTTTGATATACCGACCATGTATTTTATGTATTGTGCTCCCATGATATTTGCTCTTAACCTTACTACTACAATTCACCTTTTATCTACCAAATAGCAATTAATGTTCCGCTGATTCAGTGGCGTATGAGGGGCAGTGCAAAAACACGGGAGCTCAGGGATATTTCGTTCCCCAACAAAAAAAGAAGAAAACAAGAAGCTAAAATGAGCGACTGAAAACCATTAAATTGGCCCTCGATATATAGCCCTTGACAATATTGTTTTATATTTCTCCTGGAATGGGAACCGGGACACGTGCCTCCAATATTTGGACAAATTATTTGAAGAATTGTAACAAACTAAACGAATAGATAAACAAACGCACAAACAAACGTTAAGTAATTAAGTAATTGGGTCTGTTGCACCACAAATTGTCGCATATTGCACAAATTGTCGTCAGTCGCTGTCTTCAAGCTACAAAGATGATGATGATGATAATAATAATAATCAGTGTTGGTGGACTCGAGGCCGGCCTCGGCGTCGACACCAGTGGAAGATTTTTACGAAGCAGAGACCGAGATCCGTCAACAAATCTCGAGGCCGAGACCGAGACTATTTGGTTTTGGGGGCCGAGACCATTAAAGAACACTACAAATTGGCCTCGAGACAACTTTTAAAAAAAATAAAAAAGCCATGTGTGAGCATGTGTTAATATTCGTTTTTATGTGATTTTCGGTTGTATTTCTGCTTTTCCTTCAGTTTCTAGCTAGGTACCTTTCATGGTTGTTTGTGAGCTGGGGGGTGGGGCAATGATTTTTTTTTTTTTATTTCTTGTCTTTTTTGCATTTTCGTTTATGAATACATGGTTTATTTATTCGTGCTGTCTTTGTAATAATTAAAGTGGTTATGTTTTTTTATTCGATGTCAAAAGAAATTTGTATTCAACCAGGCCTGGGGGGGGGGGGGGGGTGGGGGGCTCGACCTTTCGCGTGATAATTCAGCAACGCACGTATAGGTATCGCCGCGTGACTTCATGGGGTTTTTTTTTTTATTGAAGTCTTTTGAGACCAAATTTGCGACGACCGGGTATACTATTCCGAAGTCACGCAGTGACCGTTTGTAAGTGAGCGTCGGCCCCAAAATCACTAAATTGTGTGTTTGGTGTACAAATTCTAGATGGAAATGGTAAATAATTGTTTCCATTAAAAAAAAAAAAAAAAAATAAGTAATTCCAAAAAACAAAGAAATAGCCTACATAAAGAAAATCTGCGCTGTCGCAATTTCTAACGTTCGAAACCGGTTAATTTAGGCAAACAAATATATTAATGTTCAGTGATTATTTAGCGATTTACAGACAAAAAGGGGATTTCAGCATAAATGTGAATAATCAATTGAAATTGTATTATTTTCAAAAACATAACAATGTAATCTTCACCAACACCCCTCCCCCTCCCCCCCCCCCCCTCGAAACCATTCTACATCCCCCTTAAAATAAACCTCAACGACACCCCACTCGAATAATCCTCACCGACACCCCCCCCCCCCCCCCCCGTGAAAAAAAATGGGTACGCCACTGCACCCATCCCTTAAACACACCCCTCCACGCCCACCGTCACTCCTCCACACACACACCCCACACACGCATAAACACACACACACACACACCCTACATTCACACATACACCCATCCTTAATCCTTCACATACCACGTGTGCACACGCACGCATACACACATACACAAATACACACACTCACACACTATACACAAACCTCACATGACCTATAATGTTGGTGCGTTGGTATATATCCGTATGTCAAGAATGATCATTTTAATCCAAAATGTATGTCATCATGGCTTTGAACAGGACCGTAGGTGTGGTGACAATTTGTGGTGCCAGCTACCAGCACAAATTGTCGCCGTCGCCTCCACAAATTGTCGCAAACGACAATTTGTGCAGAAAGCGACAATTTGTGGTGTCAACATTACTGCACAAATTGTCGCCTACGACAATTTGTGCAGGTACGACAATTTGTGGTGCAACAGGGTGGTTAAAGTGTCTAAGACCCCGTTTACAGTGAAAAAAGGGCCAAATGCAGGGGCCAAAAGTGGCCGCGCATTTGGCCCCGCTCTGGAGGTTGTCTCGGCCGAGGCCGAGATGCGGCTCGGCCCCGCTTTTTCTCACTGTAAACGCACGCAGGGCCAAATGCGGTACCAAATTGGGAAAACAACAGGGGCGTCTATCCTGGGGGGGGGGCAAGGGGGGCGGTCGCCCCACCAATGAAAATATTGGGGGGGCGAACATATCATTTCGCCCCCCAATAATTCCGAAAATGAGGAAGAACAAAATTGAGTGATATAATGCCAAAGAGGGAAAAGACACATTTATCAATATTTAATCTTCAAAATAGTTGTTTTTTAGTTTAAAAAGGACTATAAATCTCATTTTTGCCGCGCGCTTCGCGCGCATAAAGTTTCTTATATTGCAAGTTTCATTTGGGTTGCGGGAACTCACATTTCGAAGTGTGTTGGGCAGTGTAATTTCGCAAAACGCACACCTCAAACGAAGTTTTTTAAACCCTCATCTATAGCAAGCCGTCACATAAAATAAAATAATCTGAAATAGTCAATGCAGTCAATTCGGTCCTTATGCGCTGAACGCAAATCAAATCGGAATATCATGTCCTCCCACATTTGAAAGTGGAAGAGATTGTCCCCCTCTCTTTGTCATTGTGTATGTTTGGTTCCATACTTATAGACTTCATATAACGTGAAATTTATGTCTTAGGTGTGCACCAAATCGCACAATTTCATGCCCCAAAATACAAAAGCTCCCTACTGTGGGAGGGGGACACCCTCTCCCACACCCTCCCCCGTTCGGTCGCTTCGCTTCTTCGCAATGTCTCCCCTCCACTTTCGAGGAGTTGCTGACGTCCTAGAGTATATCGATGGCTCTATACTGCATGGATCACGTGGATCCATCTCATGCAAGGCTCAATCTCTTCTTCGCTATGCCCTTTAAGAATACGTTACGAGTAGGTTCACTATTTTATACAATTTTAACACGCATGATAGGAGTTGCAAATGTCTGAAATTTAAAAGCTTCCGGGGGCTCCGCCCCCTGGACCCCCATTATTGTCCCCAAATGTGGGTGCCCCCAAAGTCAGGTCTTCGAGCCATCAAGACACTTTTAATGAGCGCATAATAAACATTTCGGGCATGCCAAAAGTGGGTTTTTTTTGCTCTCTCAGTGGTCACTCTCGATTTTTTTTTCAAATTTCGCCCCCCCAATCGCAAACACGGATCGACGCCCCTGGAAAACAATTCATTGCAAATAACGTGCCTTTGTTCTGTGACCCCGGCGCGCCCCCAAAATAATCGTTTGTTTACATGCAGAGCGCCACTACGACAAAATATTGAAAGGGCGACCGGGCCGAGCCCTCCACTGTAAACGCACAAAATTGGGGGGCCGAGTAACGCAATTTAGTCCGGGCCGAGCCGCGGCTAGGCCCGGCCCTGCACTGTAAACGGGGTCTAACTCCACGAAAAATACTTGGAGCTTCCTCGTTTCTCTTCTGCCGTGTTGTTTAGCTTATGGTAAGAGAAGAATAAAATAGGGTTCGGTTTTTTCAAATGTCCCTTTAGTATGAAGATAATTATCATTGAAAATCATTATTTCAAAAGCGTTAGCTAACGGTATTGATAAAAAAGTACAATTGACGTCGCTGAATACGTCCTGCCAGCCCGCGTGAGAAATTTTCCCGACCCACTGAACTTTGAGCCTAGTGTGCGCAAATTCCATGAATTCCGTACCGGTCTGTACCCAGCTAGCCACCTGAAGTCGGGCCGATATCGGAAGTTGGTTGCCGGATGTCGGCATATCGCCGTTGGCTCGAGGTTAAAATGTCCGCCAGCCCAACATCGTCACTACGTCATTTTTGTGATATATTGGCATAACGTCATTTTCCGACAATGGCCCAACATCATGTCATGAGATGATGTTGGGCCATTGTCGGAAATTGACGTTATGCCAATATATCACAAAAATGACGTAGTGACGATGTTGGGCTGGCGGACATTTTAACCTCGAGCCAACGGCGATATGCCGACATCCGGCAACCAACTTCCGACATCGGCCCGACTTCAGGTGGCTAGCTGGGTAGCTGTATACACGGGTGCGGATATCGTCAAGATCAAACGGATGATTTTTACTGCAACAAATCTACAACAAAATATGAACTCAATATTCGTCTTTTCACTAGGTAAACAGTGTTCATTTTCTTTCAAACTTTCACAAATCTTTCAATTCTATTTTACAATGATATTGATATAGGATTGAAGTCTCAAATGTCAGTTTGTGCAATATCTGACACTTTACACGGATCACTTTAAGGGCCAAAAATATGGGTGTTCACTGCAGTTTGGGGTACAATTGTTTTACTTGGCATACAAACTCCTTGGATCAAAAGAAGAAAATTCATCCAAAGAGACACTCTGTATCTAATGCAAATTTAGCTTAATTTCCATAATGTATGCAAATTTATTCATGGAAATGGGATATTCCATGAAATGTGTGTCTTTATTGACATATTTGAAAGAGAACATATTCCTTGGATCAAAAGAAGAAAATTAATTCAAAGAGACACTCTGTATCTATGCAAATTAGGCCTAATTTCCATCGTGTATGCAAATGTATTCATGGGAATGGGATATCTATAAAAATGGTGTATTTATTGATATATTTGAGAGATCATATTCAATTATGGAAATTAGGCCAAATTTGCAGATACAGACGAATTTTCTTCTTTTGATCCAAGGAGTATGTATGCCAAGTAAAACAATCGTACCCCAAAATGCAGTCACGGACCCCTTAACCACCCTACTATTCGTCGTCCTCAGTGGCTTGCGAAAAGTCCGTACTAAAGCAATGGAGACGACTTTCATCACCGGATAATTTCCTTTCGCAAATTTTCTATTCGTTGGGCATTCGTTTCCGCTATCCGTTGATATCTGACCGGGCCGCGAGACCGGGCCATTACCAATTGAAAATTACCAATTGAAATCAATTGGTAATCGAAAAGCATGCATATATGGAAAATGAAACAATTTTGACATATTGAAATTAATGGGTATACCAATTGAAATCAATGGGTACCCATTGAAACAAAGCCAATGGGTACCCATTGAAATTCTAATTGGTTTCAAGTGGATTCTCGTCCTGGGTAAGCCTGTAGCCAGGATTTCTCAAGGGGTGGGGGGGGGGGGGGGGGTGGGGTGCGTAATTTACAAAAACGGGACCGACACCACTAGAGGTTGGGAGCTGTGGAGGGGGTGACAGTCGCCAAATTCAAAACATTATTGAATGATTTGAATCTAACCAGTCCCCCTGCACCTCTCTGATCTAACATACGAACCGAATCAATATTATTATAATCAAAGTGGTATACATCATTTTGCATTTTTGCCCTATAGTATTCTTGTATGAGACTTGAATATTGATACATTTCTAATTATTTGAATACATATTTCAATAATTCAAATTCAATATAAGCTCAATAATCAATACATTATTATTTTTTAAGGCTAGCCTATATACAAATAACTGTTTGAATCATTTTTTTATTCAAGAAAAGTTGAAATCAACCCAAGGCCCACTGTCGTTCAAGACTGGCAGTTATGACAGGCGAATCGCTAAACAGGCATGAAAGTGTTACATTTTTTCACAGATGACCAACATACACTATTACACGCACCTACCGTATTTTTGACTGATAATACCCAAACAATCATCAAACTGATTTAATTCAAGCATGGTCCGTGATTGGAGGCAATATAAGTCAAGGCCCCCCCCCCCTCCCCCCACCCCCACCCCACTCCGAACAGTGCTCACTATAAAAAAATAAAAAAAAAAAAAACGAATAGCCTATACCTAGGTGTTTCTTCGGCGTCCGGCCGGACTCTCCTCGCGGCGGACTCATACGCCCACCACAACTGTGTTCAATGAAGTTCCACCGATATTTCTGCATTTAACGATGCTAATTAAAGGAATCTAGTACTTGGAACTGTAGCGATTATCTCATACCTTGTTGTTTGCGTATTAACAACAGAAACATGGAACAGGTTTCGGTTTTTAGAATTTCCCTTTTGTTAAACAGATATTTCGACTGAAGTGTCAGTCGGATCTTTAACTATATGACTATGACTGGATAGTCATAACTTTGTACAAAGTCAGTGCAATGAGATAGTGAATATCACTTTGCATTTTCGCTCAATACTCGGCCATATTTTCACACCTTGCTCAGTGGACAAATCAGATCACAAAATACACATTGTATCAACCATTCATCACTTTTTGCATATGTCAATGAAGTTACTAGATCCCTTTAAGGTTCTGATTTAACCACACAAGCCCTTTATGGAATAAAAATCAGAATCACCTTAATGCTCTTCTCATGAAATAAAACCACTACATTGACACTTTCTCGTTTACATTTTGAAACATGTTTATTATAGCAAAAAGAATACTCAGATGTTATGAAAAGGAAACAGATACCACGTACGTAACATATGGCAACTTCCTGATGTCTATGGCGAAATTGACAATCAAAGCTAATGATCATGATTACCGATGGACGAGAGTTTAAATTTACATTTTGAATGCTACAACTCAATCAGCATGCACACTTTTGAATTTACAGCCCCTTACTACAATTTTGATCCATTCTACTTCTATCTACACATTTGTATATTTGTATATTTGTATATTTGTATATTTGTATATTTTCTACTCAGTTAAATATATTTTTATTTCGTTTGACATATTGTTGTTATTTCTTTTGAAATACTGTATCATGTAAGTATGGTGTACAGGACGGATTGTTAAAATAAATGTTTTGGCAAGTGTGTACAATAATGTAATTACGAAAATCTAATTAAATGCACTGTGATATGCATGGATATGCGTAGTTCACATAACCTACAGACCTGCATCTTAGAACATTATTTTGACCTAATGGCGATCAACTAAGGTACTCAACTGCAAATTGTCAGAAGAAGGAATTGAATCACACAACTGGATATTGCACCATAATATTTAATATAATTAATAAGCACAGTTTTGTTCATTATGTGTCGTTAAAACATGCATTCCGTGTACAAAACAAAATTGATAAAACGATCTTAAGAAAATCATAGTTTTATTTTCATGTTGATGAATAGGCAATTATGAATTTGAATAAACCATTAATGATACCATCGTACAATTACTATAAGCCATGTCAATAATTGGGATACGTATCTATAAATGGTTAGAGTTAATATAGTAGAATATATAAGTACGGGATTTGCGGATAAATAATTAGCATTTTCCAGCACTACATAATTCACA
>JBAMJV010011109.1:0-52500 GCA_037951105.1 Echinarachnius parma | reverse complement strand
GCGTTTTGCCCCCCACGTTTTGGATTGGGGGGGGGGGGGGCGAACGCCCCCCCTGCCCCGGCGCCTATGGTAGTATTAGTAGTAGTAGTAGTAGTAGTGGTAGTAGTAGTAGTAGTAGTAGTAGTAGTAGTAGTAGTAGTAGTAGTAGTAGTAGTAGTAGTAGTAGTAGTAGTAGTAGAAGTAGTAGTAGTAGCAGTAGTCAGGCGCGCCGGAAGCAGTTTTGGATTGGGGGGGCAAAACCCAAAGGGGGCTCACAATTTATGTGTTTAGGGGCTCATGCCCAACCAAACTCACAGGGCTGCCCCCTCCCCCCCCCCCCCCCCCCCCCCCCCCCCCACCCTCTCCCACGGTCAAGGGAGCTTTTGCATTTTGGGACTTTGGGAATTGGGAAATTGTGCAATCTGGTGCATAAAAACATGCTCCAACAACATAGCTTACAGCCTAAAAGGAGTCCCGAGGGAGCGAAGCGACCGCGGGCTGTGGCAGAGCCAGAGGGGGAGGGTTTGGGAGGGGTGTCCCCCTCCCACGGGGAAGATTTTGCATTTTTATACTTTAAATGGTGCAATCTGTTACATGAAACATAAACCATATGCCACATTATGTATGATCCAACAACATAGCCTACAGCCAAAAATGAGTCCCGAGGGAGCGAAGCGACCGAGGGCTGGGGCAGAGCCAGGGGGGGGGGGGGCCCGTTGGAGGGGGAAGATTTTGCATTTATTTAGTTGTAATTGTGCGATTTGGTGCATGAAACATAAACCATGCCACATTATGTATGATCCAACAACATAGCTTACAGCCAAAAATGAATCCCGAGGGAGCGAAGCGACCGAGTGTTGGGGCAGAGTCAGGGGGGGGGGGGGGGGGGGGGGTTGGAGGGGGAAGATTTTGCATTTATTTACTTGTAATTGTGTGATTTGGTGCACGTCACACAAACAGCAGAGCAATAACAGCCTACACAGGAACTACGTGTACCGGTACAGAAAAAACCCATCCTGACGTACCATACGCAAGTTACACAATAATCGGAGTTAATTTGAAATGGATATGTTTAACTTAGTATTTAAACGTTAGAATTAACAAGTATTGGCCGATAAATGTAATCTTTTCTTTTCCTTTTTCTTTCTTTCTATCTTTTTTTTTGAGGGGGGGGGGCTTTTTTTTGGGGGGGGGGGCAAAAACGCGTTTTGCCGCCCACGTTTTGGATTGGGGGGGGGGGCGAACGCCCCCCCCCCCCCCCTGCCCCGGCGCCTATGGTAGTAGTAGTAGTAGTAGTAGTAGTAGTAGTAGTAGTAGTAGTAGTAGTAGTAGTAGTAGTAGTAGTAGTAGTAGTAGTAGTAGTAGTAATCGAAGTGCTAGTAGTAACAGTTGTAGTAGTAATAGTAGTAGTAGCCGTAGTAGCAATAGTAGTAGTAGTAACAGTTGTAGTAGTAGTAGTAGTAGTAGTAGTAGTAGTAGTAGTAGTAGTAGTAGTAGTAGTAGTAGTAGTAGTAGTAGTAGTAATAGTAGTAGTAGTAGTATTATTATTAGTAGTAGTTAGTAGTAGTAGTAGTAGTAGTAGTAGTAGTAGTAGTAGTAGTAGTAGTAGTAGTAGTAGTAGTAGTACTAGTAGCAGTAGTTGTAGCAGTCATAGTATAAGTAGTTATGGTATAACATAAGTATTACATAAGTATTATTGTTATCTGATGTCCACTGGTGTTGTGTGAAAATTTCACGTTAAATGGACGTTATATGGTCGAGTAATGAGCAAAAATGCAAAGTGATATTCACTCACTCACTCACTCACTTTGTAAACGGTTTTGACGGTCCAGTGGATAATTTAACATATGAACACTACAAAAAATATCTATTTAACGAAAGGGAAATTTGAAAAACCGAAACCTGTCCCATGCTTTTATTGTTAATACGAATACAGCAAGGTATAAGGGAAACGCTAGAATTCCAATTGGATTTTGAGGATTTGGACAATGTTACTTAGTCCCTTTAAACCATGGTCTCATCCGACCCACGTAGGCGTAGCGAGGGATCCACGTATATATTATTTTTTGGGTTGTACGTGGCCCTCCGCGGGTAGCCCGCGCGCACTACACAAGTAATTTTTTAAAGCTACATGACTTCCGCGTATCCTACATTTTCCTACGTGGAGAAAAATTGGACATGCACAATTTTTGGTCTGCAATGATTTGTCGCGGCAACCGCGTGGCTGGTGCGTGGGTGGTGCGTGGGGGGCACGTGTGAGATTCGTGGGCAGTAATTGCGAATTGTCTTCGTTATTTTGCAGGGTATGTATATAAGCTAGAGAAGCATCCACGTACTATACCCACGCATTGCCCGCGTGAACGAAATGCATTTTCTACGTGGACGGACGCAGGTGATGTGAGCACTCCCAGGTAGTATTTGCCCACGTAGAAAAAATGTCCACGTATTGAAATATACTGCCCTACGTGTGCGCTACGCTTTACGTGTGGCGATCAGCTCTTTTACAATCTTAAAAATGGGACCCTAAGGATCGGCGATCGGCCTTCTTTTGATGAAAAGAGACCCTTTGCAGCGGTGATTGGCCTTTTTTTATTAAAAAGATGAGACCATTAAGAGCGGCGATCGGCTTTGTTTGATGAAAATGGTACCCCAATGAGCGGCGATCGGCCTTTTTTGCTGAAAATGAAACCCTTAGGAGCGGCCGGCTCGGCTGTGAAAAAGGGGATCTTTGAAGCGGTACATAACCGTCTTGCAAATAGGTTATACACGAGTACCCGCGCCCCCTCCCCCGGAGTATAACACATGTAGTAGTAGTAGTAGTAGTAGTAGTAGTAGTAGTAGTAGTAGTAGTAGTAGTAGTAGTAGTAGTAGTAGTAGTAGTAGTAGAAGTATTAGTAGTAATAGTAGTGAGGTATAGTAGTAGTTGTTGCAAAAACAACCGACTCTACATGGGATTTTCTTTCATATTGGACTTAATATTAATTTCGAGGCGTAATCTTTAAGGGGTAGTTCAGTTTTGGTAGAGAGGGCGCTTCAAGAAATACTTTATTTTTGTGGGGTAATGAACAATGGAGTGTACAACTTTGAAGAGCACACAATTTTAATGACAGAATCAACTTTGTTTGAACAAAATCGGTTCAGAGACGGCTGAAATATCCATAAATGTAACCATTTGTCGCCGTTGAAAAAAAATCCTTACACTCTTCAAAAATTTACAAAAGAGGTTTTTAAAAAGTTGTTGATAATCTCTGTATTAATTCATTATTTTAACAAAACATCTCATGCACAGTTTTCTATAAAAAAAAATGGTTGAAACCAATGCGGTTTTAGAGAACGCCCTCTTGTGTTTTATACCTTTCGAGCATGGTGGGGTTATAACTATTAGTTTGTATAGTTTGTAATGTTATGGTGCAGGTTTTGGTTACTTAAATTCAGTTTGACCAAAACTGTACTATCCCTTTTAGTGTTCAGGACTGTTCAGGACTGGTCCCGAAAATACTCAGGCTCGGGTCTATGGAGAATACATACCGAAATAGATCAGTCATGAACGGGTTAAAGGTTAGAGGCTAAACGTTAAAGTTCTGGTAAAACTGTACTTTAATGACCAAAACCTGCACCATATAATACCAAGTAATAATAAGAACTCCACAATGCCTGAAATTGATTTTTAAAAAAAACTAACAGACGATATTATTATTCAAAACGCGGTCGTTAAGACACAATGGGGCGCTTTCTAAAAACATAATTGGTTTCAACCATTTCTTGTAAAAAATTGTGAGCATGTTTGAGATGTTTTGTTAAGATAACGATTCCATAAAAGATCATTAACAACTATTAAAAAACCTCTTTGTTTTATTTTCGAAAAGGTGTAGGCATTTTAAAAGTTTTCTAAAATTATCGAATTATCGTGGGTCCTACATTTATTCTAATCGGATATATTTATTGATATTACAAAATATTATACTCAGTTTTTCATTATCATGCAAATTGATTATTTCTTGAAGCGCCCTCTACCCAAAAACTAAACTATCCCTTTAAGCCGTGTAGAGTTCAGCTACACAATACGTGGGAGACTCGCGACACCCCGTTCGCGATATCTTCTTCTTTACTTACCATTTTTGCTTAAAATTGCTTGTGAACAGGTATGACATGATGATTTAAAATGAACACCTACGATATATATATATATATATCTAATTGATGACAATTAAAATCATAAGCAAGATATTAGCAAGATAGTAGTAGTAGTAGTAGTAGTAGTAGTAGTAGTAGTAGTAGTAGTAGTAGCATCATCAGTACAAGAAGTAGTAGAAGTGGGGGTGTTGATGGTGGTAATAGATGAACTAGTAGAGCTTCGAATACTACTGCTAGTACTCCTACTACTACTACTACTACTACTACTACTACTACTACTACTACTACTACTACTACTACTACTACTACTACTCCTACTACTACTACTACTACTACTACTACTACTACTACTACTACAAATAGTAGTTATAAGAAGTAGTTCATACATATCAGCATCATCAGTATAATCGTTATTATTATTGTAATTTGTAATAGTAGTTGTAGTAGTAGTAGTAGTAGTAGTAGTAGTAGTAGTAGTAGTAGTAGTAGTAGTAGTAGTAGTAGTAGTAGTAGTAGTAGTAGTAGTAGTGTAGTAGTAGTAGTAGTAGTAGTAGTAGTAGTAGTAGTAGTAGTAGTAGTAGTAGTAGTAGTAGTAGTAGTAGTAGCGGTAGTAGCGGTAGTAGTAGTAGTAGTAGTAGTAGTAGTAGTAGTAGTAGTAGTAGTAGTAGTAGTAGTAGTAGTAGTAGTAGTAGTAGTAGTAGTAGTAATTATAGTAGTAGCAGTAGTCGTCGTAGTATACTGTTGCCCATAAAGTTTGAATATTTTTATTTTTAGATCCAACTTCATTCTGTTTCCTGTATTTTGCGCCCCATGAATCATTTTAGACTAAGTATAGTGATTATATAATGTGTCCAAACTACCAAGGTACAATGAATGGTTGCATACATTTGCATTAATTAATTTAGCGTTTTGTTTGGACCTTTGAAATGCAGGACCTTTGATGATTGGCCAATTTTCCTCTCCAAAGCGTATTTCCAACAAGTCATCGTTATGGGTCATTTCTCAGAGTTGGCTGTTAATCTTTCAACCAAATTGGCACAGAGGCTCTTTAGGCCATACTCCGTCCAACGCCATTGGTTTCACCCAAATGATTAGTGTGCTCCACCAGGAATGGGTGTCAACAAGCAATATCCTCTATTTCGTTTGAACATCGCAGGTTGCGGTCTGTAAAATCCTCAAACGTCATCGAGAGGAGGGTCAATCAAGGCCACGGGAATCTCTACGATGTACATGATTGACCACCAGGATAGATGATCACAAACTCCTTAACATGTGCCGTAGAAACCGGAAATGCCAAAAAGGAGCCTTCGCGCGTCTATGAAGATCGAATCCACCATGGAATCAACGCCTTCCGCCAAACTGTACATCGGAGATCGCTCTAACATGGTCACCGAGCGAGACAAACTACCAAGAGTCCATGCAACACAGATTTACCGGACGTCCCTGGACTAGGGAGCACAGAAGATTGCCGCCTGGATACTAGTGATATGTCATATAATGGATAAGAGTCCTTGCATCCTTGACCGAACAGATGGAAGACAAAATGGTTCATCGATTACATATGGCGAGAAACTCCAAGATTACTACATTCACAAAACGACTTGAGGTTGTGACGGCCCATGGTAATATGGGCAGGTATTCACTATGGCTGTAAAACACCACTGGTGGTACCAGGTGGAAATGTCGACGCCGTCGTCCACCGGGACATTCTGTAATGGAGTAGTCACACGGGACTTGCGACGACCTGCAACAGCCTGCAACAAGACAATAGAACTTATGAAGGGCCGATCATGTTCGAAATAACTAGACGTTACAACAGAATGCAGATATCGCAATAAATTCGGTTTGTGCATAACATTTCTGCTAAAATAAACCGTACATGTGATTTATCGTGCTTAATAAGCATTATAAGCCTGATTTTGGGTTGTTAATCAAACAATAGCACGACCGGTCACGAGGAACGCATGCGCCGTGTGTTCTCTTGCGACGGCAGGTTCCCATCGCAAGTCCCGTCGCAAGGTTTGAACATCAAAAAATCCGTTGCGATCAAAACAATAGAAGAGAGAGAGAGAGCATGCGGTGATTGCGGTTATTGCGGTGGCTGCAGCTCACCCTATTGTCCTATTGAAATTGTATCCATGGCAAATATTCATGGTTTGGTAGACTATATACTTAATCCTGAATACTTCAGGCAAGTCTCATCGCATGCGGAAATTGCGGTCACCTATTGAAATTGTATCCATGGCAACGATGCATTGTTTGGTAGACAATGATTTATCCTGAATACTCCAGGCAAGCCTCTCGATATTTCTGCTTTTCATGAAAAGTTATTTATTCTCATTACACACCCTCACCATTGAAAGGGAGGTATTCAACCGACAGGTTTGTATTGTCATGATTGGGATCGGCATCCACATGATAACGAAGGGGGGGGGGGGGGTCTCGGCTCTTGCGCTCTTGGGCCCAAGATTCTCCTTCATGTCCCACAGTTATTATTTTTGTTGTTTTTCTACCTTGTTTACCACGGTAATTTATATTTGGCCCATTTTGGGTCTTTGTATGAGCTGAAAGCAAAAAGCTTGTACCCCGTCCTATGTTTATATTTTGCAACATTTCTCTTTGATATGTCTCCATACTCAGGCTAATTTCATATAAGCTTGGTGCACCAATAGGGTAGCCCACCGCTAGTATGCTCCGCGGGGAGTAGAAGATGTGTACAATGCGGGTCTGACGCTTAGAGGCTATTAGGCGCTATATAAATATGAACTACTATTATTATTAATTATTATTAAATATTATTGTTATAATTATCATTATTACTATTATAATTATTATTATTATTATGAGTAGTAGTAGTAGTAGTAGTAGTAGTAGTAGTAGTAGTAGTAGTAGTAGTAGTAGTAGTAGTAGTAGTATTCCATAATTTGTGCATCAAGACCATATCAATATAAGAGCAGAGACTTTGACACTATCCGCCTTTCATATTCGCACGTGACCAAATCGCAAGCTGTTGCAGGTCGTCGCAAGTCCGTGTGACTGCTCCATAATACTCCCACACGCCACAACCCAACGGAAACTGCAGTTAGAGAATTTCGTGATGAATTTCGTGATGCAGCAGTTACCATGGCCTGCTTCTTACCCTGATACGAGCCATTGTGAGCATGCATGGGATGTCCGACCCGAGACATCAATAGCAGAGGCAACTTTCTCCATACTCGAACAGATTTAGTTCGGGCTCTGACCAAAGAGTGGGACGAGCAGTCCTTCGACAGCGTCAACAAACTCGATGACAGCATCCTGCGACGTCTTAAGCACTGACCCGGGTCAGTGGTGGTCCAATCAGGGATCAGGGGTCATATTCGATATTAGTGATTGACTGACTGATAGACATTTGAATATTGAACATTTTCATGCAAAACAAAATCCGCTCCAACATGTGTAATCTTGAATGCTGACTAAAGATGTAATTGCTGTTGTCTTGCCCCCTTTTTGTTTTCTTTTACCCTAATATGCATTTTGCGAAGGATATTGTACTTTCATTGCATTGTGATATGATTTTAAGAACTTTTAAATCAAAGTATTGTGGTCATATACACCACACATATCATAAATAATTTACAGTGACAAATTTATATTCCAACTTTATGGGCAACAGTGTAGTAATTGTTGTAGCAGTAGTAGTAGTAGTAGTAGTAGTAGTAGTAGTAGTAGTAGTTGTTGTTGTTCCTGTAGCAGCAGCATCAGTAGCAGTATACATAATAGTAATGGTAGTAGAAGAAGTAAAGTCGTAGAAAAAAAGAGGCAATTTATCGGTGGTAGCAACATTTTAGTATTAAAAATGAATAAAATAATGATGGTAATAAAAGTTGAAAACAGGGACAAAACAAGCAAACTAACACAAAAGCAACTGCTATAGTCAACATCTAGTAATAACAGCTTTTCGTCTTCTATCTGTTAATGTCAATGGTTAATGTCAATAGTGCCTATATAGTACTGAATCCAGTAGCGTAGTTTCAGCTGGGTGGCGTTTTCGTCAGTATTACTTTCAGGTGATATTAGACCGGCAGCCCAGAGGTCTTTTGTGCATCGAAAAGCGTACTGATTGTTGATCATTTGAATATTTAGAGGGGAATGTAACAACTCGACAAATATGAGTCTCCCGGGGTGTACCCGTGGATAAAGGGGTCCTTTGCGCCTCCAAAGTTTGGCCCCTGGGGATTGTCCGATGCTTCTATTTTTTTGCGAATGTACCGTGTTCAACATCGCTCACGGCGGGGAGAGCGAAACAGATTACAAAAGGATCGCCGATGCGTATCTGGAAATTTCGGAAAATTTTACGTTGCCCGTTTTGAAAGACGAAATACACATAGATGCATTGGGGATTATATCCAAAACCTCTTGCAACTTGAACAAATATGTCTTACAGATTACAGAATACATATTGATAGCACGTTTGAATATGCCAAAGGTCATATAAATACATTTGAATGAACCCCATCACCAAAACTAGATCAAACAAATTAATGTAATACATTACATAAACACCCGTCTCGAAAATAGCCGAATGCAGAGGAACCAATATGAGCGCATGGCATAGAGACAGGGCACACACAAACACACACACACATTCACCTATGGTCATGCGTTGAATGAACCCCATCACCAAAACTAGATCAAACAAATTAATGTAATACATTACATAAACACCCGTCTCGAAAATAGCCGAATGCAGAGGAACCAATATGAGCGCATGTCATAGAGACAGGGCACACACAAACACACACACACATTCACCTATGGTCATGCGTCACGAGGTCGACTCCTTTTGCGTTTGAGATCCTGCGAGAGAATGTCTATTGTCCTCTACATGCAGCGCCAATACACACATAAAACTGACCTTTACGTCTGATTGTGGCGTATGGGTTCATTTATAACATTTACGTACAGAAATACAATTTCTGAAAGTGGAAGCTCATTTTTTAAAAGACAACTTTTACGAGTCGATCTTCAACATTCAGAGGCATCTGTGGGGTAATTTAACGGATGACATTTGTATCCAATATGTATTCTGTAATCTGTAAGACATATTTGTTAAGTTGCAAGATGTTTTGGATATAATCCCCAATGCATCAACGTGTATGTCGTCTTTCAGAACAGGCAACGTAAAATTTTCAGAAATTGCCAGATACGCATCGGCGATCCTTTTGTAATCTGTTTCGCTCTCCCCGCCGTGAGCGATGTTGAACACGGTACATTCGCAAAAAAATAGAAGCATCGGACAATCCCCAGGGGCCAAACTTTGGAGACGCAAAGGACCCCTTTATCCACGGGTACACCCCGGGAGACTCATATTTTTCGAGTTGTTACATTCTCCTCTAAATATTCATATGTTCAACAATCAGTACACTTTTCGATGCACAAAAGACCTCTGGGCTGCCGGTCTATATGGTCTAGTGGTCAGATCTCTACTCTTCGCACTAATCTGTCCGGGTTCGATCCAGGGCTACTTTTCTCGAATAGTGATGATAAAGGGCGGTCCCAGACGTAAAATAAAAATGTATTGAACGCATCTGTAAAAACAAAATAACCAACAAACCAACTTATTCGATTGCTTAAATTTTATCACGAGGTACTATCGTATCTCCTAGATAGATTTTACAAAATTGTAGATAACTCAGTCCTAGTTGTCAGACGTTAGACAAATTCATATTTTACAAGTCTAGTATTTAACAAAGCGGTACATATACGGCTGATGTGGATGTCTTTTCAACATGTTTTGTTTAGCGCAGGTTTATTTCAAATGCCAATATGTATTATTTCTTTAGATGTACTTCAGAAAGCCCAGTGGCGGATCTACGGGGGGGGGGGGGGGGGGGGGTTAGGGGGTTTAACCCACCCCCCCCCCCCCCCCTTGGGCTGCCAAGTGAAAATGTTATGTGAATAGAAAAACGCCATCATGTGTTTTTTAGTTTGAAAAGGACTGTAAATCTCTTTTTTGCCGCGCGCTTCGCGCGTTACAGCAAAGACAGCTCACTGGCGGTCACACAGCGATGTCCCTTCAAACAGAATGAAGATTCAAATCGAGCTTAAGAGAAAGTTGGGTACACCCAGAGGTTTGGGTACAGTACTGAATTTTGTTCATTTTAATTAATGAAAAAACATTTACAAATTATTGTCGATGAGCTTTTTTGGAACAAATTTTCCCTTTGTTAGTATTAATTTAAACAAAAGTAAGGATCAGAACGTACTTACTTAAACTCGGCAAATTCAGGCTAGTATGACGATTGAACATCAGCTTATCTCTAAGTTGGGTACACCTGTGGGACACATTGTTTTACATATTTAATTTTGTCTTTGTTTAGTTAAAAATATATTAAAATTATTCTCGATCGCGTTTTTACGTTTAGAATTATAGCTGTGAGAAATATATTTTTTGAAATTTAAAGATCTTACCGTGTAGACAAAAAAATGGCAATGGCTACTCGCGTATTTTAATGTTAACGCGCGCTCAGTCCGCGCACTGTCTTTATTCAATTCTTTATTATTGTACGCGCATCCAAGTGCGCAAATCAGATTTCACGCGCGATATGCAAATTTGGGGTCATCAAACTTTATCACGTGTTCTTGAAGTTATTTTTAGTCAGGCGAAGTAAACATTGTTATTGTGACGTCATAATGAATAGTCTGCGTATCAAAGTGCGTGTTAATTTTGTACATCGCGCTCTGGCAATTCACTTTGTACAGGATAATTGTACAGTGGTCGGTCTTTCCATTAAGCGTCTTTGGTTACAGTCCAGACCCACACAGTATCCGCATCGTCATTGGGTCAACCCCCCCCCCCCCCCCCCTTAGCAAAAAGCTAGATCCGCCCCTGAAGCCAATCCCATCTGCACACTCCGTGCATGAATTTGTATTACAAACGAATTGAATTGTGTCCGTCTGGCGTAAAATATATAAGGTTATCTTAAATCTCATGACGTAATTCAAATGTCCGTGCATGAATACAAATTTGACGAACTAAGTAATTTTCCCCCTTTCTCGCCTATGTGTTTGCATTAAACAGATTTCTAAAAATCTCGCTCTCAGTAACAACACAGGCTGATATGTTTTGGTACCGTTGTGTGATATTAAATAGATGTCCAACTCCTTGCAAAGGAGATTAATTGATGATTAATTGTATTGTTTATGATTAACATAAGTTAATCATAAACAATACAATTAATCATCAGCACTTACGGAACCTACAGGGCCTCGTGGTTCTGTATGCACCAAACGTCCGTGAGTGCGCCAAATCTGTACACGCGTACGTTTGAAGACAATAAAACCGCGGAAGACATGTACGTCCTAGACAATATTTCTTCCACAGGTTCTTTAGTATGGTGATGAGTTTATTAATCATATAGTTTGTATAATTTGCCATTCTTAGTTACGTTGTGACCTAAAAAAGATTGTGTCTTAAGTAATATGCTTATAGTAATTACAAGAGATAAAATGACGTATACTTTATTTATGACTTGCATAATGTTGAAGTCTTTCAGGTGTAAACACAACATATTGTATTAGGATTATGTTAGGGTCTGAGGTCAAATGGCATTGGTCAGGCTCGTGTATAACATTGTACCAGAGCACTTTTTTCAAAACTCCATTTAATTTTTGAAATTCTGTGAGTTATGAAAAGCTATAATGTTCATATTATTATAAGACAAGTAAACCGAACACAAAAAGTAACTTACCCCCTAAGCAATTGCCCATAATTTCATAACAAAGAATCGTTTCAAGATTTCGTCCTGCCAAGATATCCCTATGGGGCGTCGATTTCTTCTCGCCATTGGGGGGGGGGATGATTCGTCATTTTGACCATCTCTGGCGAGGGAGCGAAGCGACAACCCAGCAGCGTGCCCGGGTTTTTATGGCTGAGGGGGGGGGGGGGGGGGGGGGGCAAAGCTTTTGAATTCAGCTGTTTAGAAATTGGAAGATTATTAAGTGCACATTGCAAGCATCATGTTATGAGCTGGGCTTTGTCCAATATGAACTTTAGCCTGATAGATACATAATGCAAGCATTCTGATGGAACCCTGAATAGCATCAGTCATGGGAAGCTTATTGGGGGTCCAAGGGGCGGAGCCCCGGGAAGCATTTGGATTTGTAATATCCAGATATAAAGATGTTGTCTATATGTAAATATAGAGTTAACTATTCTTTAGTTAATTGGCTTTTGAATTAGCTGTTTAGAGATTGGAAGATTATTAAGTGCACATTGCAAGCATCCTGTTATGATGAGGGCACTGTCCAAGTATGGATGAATTTTAGCCTGATAGATAAATACTGTCGATTGCAATCATCCTGATGGAACCCTGAATAGAATAAGTCAAGGGATACCCACATTGGAAAGCTTATTGGGGGTCCAGGGGGCGAAGCCCCCGGAAGCTTTGGGATTTGTAATATCCAGAAATAAAGATGTTGTATAATATGTTAATAGGAAATACAAAGTTAACTATTGAATAGTTAGCTCAATTTTAGTGAGCGAAGCGCAAACGCACAGTGGGTCAGAATCGCCTGAAAGCTTGCCAAGAGAGGAGTCCTGAATAAAACTATTTAATGAGTACATGGCTGGTACTGGGTCAAATAACCTTAATGGGGGTTCCAGGGGCGCAGCCCCGGAAAATTTTGGATTTGGGCAGTTTAGCATTACCAAAAAGTGGTTTAAAGAAGACTATAGTAACAACTTCCATTCATGAGAGGGGGCAATGCTCCTTAATTTTAATGTTATTATATATTTTTGAACCCCAAATATTGGGGAGGATGATAATACAGGCCATCCCCCCCACCTGAAATATTGGGGGGATATATCCCCCCCCCCCATTCTCCCCGTGATCGACGCCCCTGGTAGTTAGGAAAACAATGTGTAAAAATAAGAGGTAACCATTAATCCATTGTTGAGTGAGCATACATTACAGACAAAATAGTCATTTCAAAATTCGCAAAAGTATTATCATCATTACAAATTATTGAGAATTAGAAAATTATAAAATGCACTGTTTTACAATTGTAATTAATGCATTTTACCACATGTGCCATAACAAAATAAAAATGAATGGAATATCAAACAGCATTGTTTCATAAACCATGATCAATGCATTCCGCCACATGTGCTGATTCACAACAATATACAGGCACGCGCAATACCTTGTGACTTTTGAATTGGGCCATTTTGTCTTTAATATGTGCTCATTCAGCCATAAATTGATGAATATCTCTGATTTTCGCACATATCGAACATAACAACTGTGTCAATATTGTGGTAAGATGACATCTTGAAACAAGTATCGGTTATGAAATTATGGGCAATTGCTTAGGGGGTAAGTTACTTTTTGTGTTCGGTTTATTATAGATCTATATGGTAAGAAACTAGTAATGAAAAACAAATATTCTAGTATAATAAATTGATAATGAATTTACAATTGTATGGGCAATATATTACATTAGTTAATAATAATATCGACGTAAATCATATAAGAAACATAAAACTACGCTGCTTTCTCTGAATCTAAACCCATATTTATATTTTATATCGAAATAGCTCAAGATTGCGTGTATGAATATAAATCAGTTATGGATACATTACATTATAATTATATCAAGAAAATAAATAATTATGAACAAGACATATAATTATACTGATTTATCCTGTTACATATGAACAGAAAACGCCATTGAAATTGATTGAATTTGTATACAGAAATGCAGTCAAGTAAAATATAATAACAGAGAGTGATGCAATTTGATCTTTTGATTAGTTCCTATTTAATATATATATATTTTTTCTTTATTTGCGAGTTTTGTGGAAAATTAATTATGATGTCAGTGATATACGTACCATATGTTTGAAAAGTGTGTACAGTTGACCATTTTATCTTATGTTAATGAATTATGAGTTGTTTATCTATTTCAATGAAGCTTATAACCAAGCTTTAAAAAAGTTTGTTTAAATAATAATATTATCAAATTTAGTAGTATTAAAGGGGACCACCAGGCAAAGAACAACACATAATGTTATATTTTGGTACCGTTTTGCGATATCAAATATATATACCCAACATTTTGCAAAGGGTTGTGTAATTCATAAACAATGCAATTAATTACCACCACTTACGGAACCATTAGCCGTATTCTTAAGAATTGCAAAATGTGTGTTCAAACGATGCCAATTCTCGAGAGTTGCAATTCTTAAGAATTAAAACCGGAAGTAGTGTGCGCGCCTTTCTCATTTGAGGTCACGCGCGCTCACTTGACTTGTTTTCACACCAGAAGCATATCTCGGTCATGAGGTCAACAACAAACCACGAGTCTCGAAGCTGATTGTGATCAGACGGTAACAAAAATAGACTGTGCGCAGTCGCGCGCTCATCGCGCTCTCATTCTGCGCAAAATCTTACAAGTATCTTGTGGTTATCTTGTGGTTTGGCGACCAACGAGAGAGGTCTGCGTAACATCAGTGATCGCTGCTCACGAGGCCTCGGCTGGCAGCCATCACTGCTGTTGTGCAGATCTCTCTCGTTGGCGGCTATCTATTATGGGTGGTGGGAATATTTTTAGCATGCGATCGAGGGTCTTAGATCATAGACTACAAAATACCCAGCATTCCATGTTAGCCAGTCCATGAAGTTTCGCTAAGCGGCCATGTTTGCTGCGTGTTAAGGCTATGGAAAAATTAGCGCGCAGTGCGTAGATTCTCTTCTAGTTATTTATATACTACTTCTATGACCACAAGTATGAATAAACAAACCAACCCGTTTATAACTAGAAGGCTCACTTAACGCCCGCAAGTCACGTGTCCCATAGACTTTGTACATGGGTAACATGGCGGAGTGAACCGATTTTTGAAGCTCCCGTAGCCTACTTCTCTACGTCATCGCGTAGTGACCTAGAAATACTTGACCAATCATCATGCTATGTAGTGCGTAGACTATCGCGCCTATTTTCCTGCGCACTGTCCTAGATTTGTATCACGCTTATGAACAATGGGATCCATGGTGACGTATGCATATGAACTTGTTTTATTGACCTCGATCCGGTGACGACGCGTACGAACTGCTCTGTGATTGGTTTACTGCAGTTTTCAAGTAGCCCATAATGCAACCAGTTGTAGGCTCTTCCGGTGAGCAAAAATCGCGGCACTCTGGCAGCAGTGACACCCCAAACGGGTTGGTTTGTTTATTCATACTTCTATGACCACAAGATAACCACGAGATTGCGCATATTTTGCAGTGCGCGCAATCTTGTGGTTTGGAACATAAAAGTATGAATAAACAAACCAACCCGTTTATAACTAGAAGGCTCACTTAACGCGCGCAAGTCACGTGTCCCATAGACTTTGTACATGGGCAAGATGGCGGAGTGAACCGATTTTTGAAGCTCCCGTAGCCTACTTCTCTACGTCATCGCGTAGTGACCTAGAAATACTTGACCAATCATCATGCTATGCAGTGCGTAGACTATCGCGCCTATTTTCCTGCGCACTGTCCTAGATTTGTATCACGCTTATGAACAATGGGATCCATGGTGACGTATGCATATGAACTTGTTTTATTGACCTCGATCCGGTGACGACGCGTATGAACTAAACTGTGATTGGTTTACTGTAGTTTCCAAGTAACCCATAATGCAACCAGTTGTAGGCTCTTCCGGTGAGCAAAAATCGCGGCACTCTGGCAGCAGTGACACCCCCCTGGTTTGGAAACCACAAGATAACCACGAGTTTTGCGTGTTCAAACGAGCGCTAACCACAAGATATTCTTAAGAATTGCAAACCACGAGATAACCACAAGATAACCACAAGATTGGCTTTTATCGTCTGAATACGGCTACTGTTATTTCATGGTCTCGTACGCGCCAAACATTTGCGAGTGCGCCAATTCTATTAACGCGTACGTTTGGAGACAATAGAATCCCGGACGATTTGTTCGCTCTGGACAAAGGTAGTCTTCGTACATGCAGACCCATGAACGCATGCTTCAGAATGGTGATGCGTTTTCCAATTATTTGTTTTTCTTTCTGGAAACATATTTGTCTGAACTTGTTGATGGAATGGACTACTAAATATGTTACCTTTCATATATAAGAATATTATTTTTTGGGTGGTGGTACCCTCTAAATCTTTTTGATGAAATCGAACTTTTAATGGATGACTATATGAAAATCTGACATGCACGAATTAAACAACTACAATAATTAATACATATAGTGTCTTAAATGTCTTTCTTATAAAACAGTGTATAAAAATGTAATATCAATAAATGTACTTTAATATATGATCAATATCATTCAGCTCATTTGTCTTATACAGTCAAATTTTTGACGAATAATACCATAGCGAAGCCTGCCTTTATGCCAACTTGGCAAAAAATGGCATTTCGCGTGTTCTGATATTCATTTACAAAAGAACACTCAGGAAAGTTGCCTATTTCCTGTAAGAGATAAGCAATGATAAGGAAGACTGCAGAAGTCCGTCGATGCCGTCGGTGAGAGTCATTTCGTTGATGCGCATACAAATTATACCAATGAGCAGTATATCTGCCTTGGTCTGAGTTGATGCAATCACCGAGTTGTTTTTCAACCGGAGTTTGGCTCAATTTTCTAATATTCGAAAACATGCAATAAGTTGTCGGTCAAGTCTGCCGTGATATATTGTGTGATTTTGATATGTTTAACTCTTATAATATTAACATATCACTGCTTGAGAAGCGTCGTTTATCCTGCGGCATCCTAATGATAATCTTTTACATATATCGAATCAAATAGCCAAACTCTGGAAGATTTGTCCATGTAAGTTTGTGACAAGCACAAATATTACCTTTCTCGCCTTTTATTATGTAGGCGTTGCTTATGTTGTCGTCTATGTCGCGGCGTCCACTGACAGGTTAGTATTCGTTTGAAGGCTCTTCGAAACGTTGCATTACACAGTGCGTAACAAATAGGATTCACCGTGCTATTCAGATAACATAACCAATATGCTACCTCGAATGTTCTATTCACAGCGTCGTTACTGACGCCACTGAATGATACAAGAACCAATACACTGTATGGAGTCCAGGTTATTATAAATGCTAATAGAATTGCACATAAAGTTCTCGCCGCCTTTTTTTCTCTAATCAGTTGCGATTTTCGTTTTCGGTTCATGTTGGTCTTGGCGCGTGTCGCCATTTTGTTTACCATCGATATGGTACTGATACTCATGTTTGACTGATTTACGGCTGGAGCTTTGGTGCTGCTCGCCATCGAATTCGACCTTGATTTCTCGAGAGTTGCAGAGTCCGGTGGCATCAGGTGTGTACCTTCTTGGTCTTGTATGAGATTTTGGTCTTTGTGAGGTGATTCCTCGACCATTGTTATTCTTGGAAGTTTTTCGTCCTCGCTAGTGGCTTGATTGTCGTCCGGTAGCTTTATGAGTATGGTGTAAAGAGATGCCGCAAAACTTTTACTGTTTTCGTTGGTATTACTTTCGGTCACGGATAGACTACCATTTATTTGAGGGGTGCGTCTGGGAGATTCTCGTACCGGAGGCCGTCGCGGAGAGTCCGTAGATAAGCTGAGAGGCTGAGCGCGGGAACCACGTCTAGACTTCAAGCTGGTGGAGTAGGACATGCTGGACGGCGAGTTTGGGTGGATTGTAATGTCACTACTCTCATCATCCTCATCTCCCAGGTCGGCAATCATGCAACAGGGACAGGCATGACAGCGAGAGTGACTCTTGCCCCTGACCGCTGCCTCATCGTCAGTATCCTCACTGGAGAGAAGCCGTCTTGCAGGTGTGCTGTTGTGACCACCCTCCTGCAACTTCTCTAGTTCAAGCGATCTCTTCTCCGTCTCCCGCCAAATTTTGTAATACAACGTTCCCATGAGCGCAACCGGCAAGTAGAAAGCAATCATGATGGTGACGACATTGAGCGAGATTTCATCGTTTAAAAACTGGATGTAGCAGTCGTTATCTGGGACATTTCTACCGCCCTCGACAAAGAACTGCCAACCGATTATCAACGGGACCCATACAACTACAGATATTACCCACGCAAAAGCAATCATCATTTTCGCCTTCTTGGGAGTGCGATTTGCTCTGTATGTCAAAGGTCTAGTTACTGATAAAAAACGATCGAAACAAATAATGCATAAATTCATGACGGATGCATTGGACGCTACGTAATCGATGGAAAGCCAGATATCGCAAAATATACTGCCAAGCCTCCATCCATCTTGCAAGAGGTATAACGTGTAGATTGGAATCGACATTGCACCTATCATGATGTCTGCAGCAGCCAGACTTAAGATAAAATAATTGTTGACCACTTGCAGTTGCTTGTCCATGTAGAATGAGAGCCATACCATGACATTGGCGCTGACCGTGAAAATAGCAATGATGGCACTGGTGACTATGATTAGGATGGCTTCCCATACTGCGTGGTCGCCAAAAGGATGAAATGCCGTTTCAGTGTCGTTCGCCAGTGATTCGTTTGAGTAGTAGTATTCGACTTGGACATCAGCCGTGGTCAGGGCTGGGGAAGGACTCGGGGCAAGCGACATTGCGCTCAATGGGCACTCCGGGAAGCCGCCTCCACTTACGTCGCTGCTCACTGCAAACAAGGGAAATCGAGAGAAAGAGATTGAAAGTAAATAAGGGGTTAGTTGGGACAAATATCGATAAATTTCACAATACATCACAAACGGCTATACAATAATGTGCCATTTAATTCTTTACAAGTTTAAAGGGGACCACCAGGCAAAGAACAACACATTGTTACATGTTTCAGTACCGTTTTGTGATATCAAATAGTTGCCGAATACTTTGCAAAGGGTTGTATAATTCAGAAACATTAATTACCGCCACTTACGGAACCAACATGGAGAAATTTAGAACCAGGAACGATGCGTTCGTCCTAGACAAAATAGAGTCTTCGTCTGCGGACCCATGAACACATGCTTTAGTATGGTGCTACTTTTTCCAATTATATAATTTTTCTGGAAACAAGTTGTTCTTAAAGGTGTAGTTTAATTTTGGTAGAGAGGGCGCTGCACATTACAATTTTTTTGTGAGGTAATGAAAAACTGAGTGTCGAATTTAAGAGAACATGCAATTTTAATGGCAGAATAAACTTTATTTGGTCAAAATCGGTCCAGAAACGGCTGAAATATCAATAAATATATATGATCTTATAATTATTTGGGGCCCAAATAATTAGAAGAATTTTTCAAAAAATCAAAAAAATGCATACACTTTTTAAAAATGGTTCAAAAGCGTTTTTTAAATAGTTGTTGATGATCTCTCTATTTAATCATGATTTCAATAAAACATCACATACATAATTTTGTATGAAAAATGGTTAAAACCAATGCCTTTTTAGAGAGCGCCCTCTTGTGTTTTATGGTTATTTTGGAATGGTAATGGGCTTTTTACTTAGTCGTTTGTAGTTTTGTATACCTTTCTAGCATGGTGGAGTTATAACTATTAGTTTATAATGTTACTGTCCAGGTTTGGTTACTAAAGTTCAGCCTTACCAAAACTGTAGGCTACTACCCCTTTAACTTGAAGGTGGAATATGGACTGCTAAAATTGTTATCTTTTATTTATAAGAATATTAATGTAGGGTGGTGGTACCCTTATAAGTATTTTTGTATTTTGGCAGAAGGCAATCATATTTGCCATTCGTTTCTCAAGTTGTGTGTACATTTAGATTATGAAAATTCAACAAATATTATTATACGCATTTGGCAGGACTAGGATAATGTAATGGTAGCGGGTCATTATTTGCCAAATTACCAGCAATTTTGCCACAGCATTGTATACCTAACCCACATGTAGATCAATGGACAAATATAATCTAAGTAGCATCATTATTATCTTGTGTGCACATGATTGACTCTTCACAAAATTTGAAAACTATGGCAGAATTCATTGTGAGCAATTGTCGTTGATGCAGATCGGGCAAAAACTTACCTATTTGGATTATAAAATCTGATTTAATTGTTTATTGTTCTTTGTATTCTTATAGAAATAATGAAATACTTACAAATTGTTCAAGTAATGACAAAGTAAACACATTTACAAACAATTTATAAGAAAATACCGATTATATATTAAAATAAATCTCGAAAAACATGTTGTTCTGCTAGTTGATGTATAATTATGCTTAATAAAGAATAATAAAGATGAGGGGGTGGACATCAACCGTAGAGTTTAATTATGCTAATTCATAATAAACCCAACAAAAAGTAAGTCCCCCCCTAATCAAAATAGCTTAGCTTTTTAACGAAAAGGTTTTGAGCAAACTAACTTGGCAGGATTGTTTCTACACTTATTGACTAACTTCTGTGTGAAAATGAGATTGATCCGTTGAGTCATGCATGAGTGAGCACACATTAAAGGCAAAATTGTCACTTTTCAAAAGTCACATGACTCTTGTTATTTTGCTAAAAACTTTTTTGTTAAAAAGTTACGGTATTTTGATTAGGGGGGGGGGGGGGGGCTAACTTTTTTTGTTGGGTTTATTTCAACAATACTGATCAATCAAACCCAACAACAAAATACATTCCCCCCCTAATCATAATAAATGACTCTTGTGACTTTTGAAAAGTGACAATTTTGCCCTTAATGTGTGCTCACTCATGCATGACTCGACGGATCAATCTCATTTTCACACAGAAGTTAGTCAATAAATGGAGGAACAATCCTGCCAAGTTATTTTGCTAACAACTTGTTCATTAAAAAGTTACGTTATTTTGATTAGGGGGGGGGGGGGGGGGGGGGGGACTTACTTCTTTTTTTTTTGGTTTATTTGTATACAATACAATTTATGAAATAATTTATTTTTGTATTTTACATTTAAATGCTATTAATGTTCTGACTGACTAAATTTCAATTGGTAATTCGTTTTTATATGTTTGGTTCTTGATTTTTTTTAAATGTAGTATTACACGCGTACTACAGAGTGTATACAAGAAGGTAATCGAAGTTCAAAGGTCAATTATTCAAAATTATATATTTTCACACCTTAAATTTGAAATAGGTATAAAGAGTAACTTTCCAGCTTTAATATGATACCTTTCTTGAATCATCACGCAATGCTGAGTTCTTTGTTGTTGAAGATGACAGGTGTGAAACGCCCTTTTTGCAAACGGAAGTTGATTTTTGTGGACGTTTTGAGCCCAAAAATGTCTTTTTGGGGGCAAACGTATAGCCCCGGTAAATTCCATATGGCTAAGCGCGCGGTACTGCTTACTATAGGATTTCTCGGTCAATTTCGTAAGTTGGCCACACAAATTCATTTCATGTTCATTCAATTTCGCCGATTCTGTCACCGCAGCTGTTATTTTTGTTCAAATTCGTTTTTTAGCATTTGAATTCATAAAACGATCATTCAAAAACATTTTATTTTCATTCGAATTAAAACGTGTTTCTTTTTCGTAAAATTTTCATTCAATTTAAAGCGAGACGATTCGCGATTACGTAATAACGTCTTCCGTGAATTCAAATTCGTTTCTTTGCATACAATTTCACACGTTTTGCAAACAAATTAAACATGTAAATCTCACCCAGTATGATCATATATAGAACCCCGCAAGCTTAGTTCCATGCTAAATCCATTTCAAATTGTACGGTTTGATAAGCAACAAACATTTTATTTGTCTTAACTAGGGGTGTAAATCATCACTATTTAGCAACTGAACGATCATGTGTTAAGTAGATATAACCTATAGCCACATCATCGATATAGAATTAGCATGGAACTAAGCAAGAGTGTCTTTTTATGAATATGCAATGATATAAGTGCATGCAAAGTTTGTGTTTACAGACTACAGTTGTATGTATTGGAGTGGCGTACCACAATGGGACATTATGGTGGTGGTGGTGGTGGTGGGGGGGGGGGGGGTTAGCAATACTCTATACATTTATTTTTATGTTTGGTTTTGTTTTTGATAACTTATTCGATGTTCGTAATCTCTTTGAAGCCATTTATATTTGTGTAAATTATATTTATTCTGTATTGAACATGTTAAGAACAATCTATGAGTATAAGTTCAATCACAATCATAATCACATCAAAATCTGAATCACCATCACACTGAATCACAATCACGATCGTGATCACAGTCACAATTACCATCTCAGTCACAATCTTAATCACCATCTCAATTACAATCACGATCACGATCACATACAGTAACAATGATCATGATCGTAAATGTGCTTGTGATTCAGATTCAGATTGTGATTCAGATTCAGATTATGATTGTGATTGAGCTTATACTCATAGTTTGTTCTTACCATCTTAAATAAAGACTACATATAATTTGATCATGACCACCGAATAAATGATAAAAAACATGAAAATAAAGCAATGCATAGAGTATTGACCCCCCCCCCCCCCGTGATGTCCCAGGATGGTATACCCCACTCCAACAATACAACTCTAAACGCATACTTTGCATTACATGCACTTATAGGGCCATTCTTTGAAAAGTGAAACTTTTTCGGAAAAATTGAAGTTTTATTTTTCTGTAGTTTTGTTCCATTTTTGGAATGATCCATGTGTAAAGTTTCATGAAATACATGATTTGAAGTTTAAAATGAAACTTTTTTACTCATTTGCATAAATTTACATATTTCAATATTTTTCTAATAATCATAATTCAGAAAATAATCAAGATATCAAAAGGATAATTAGCAAGCTCATTCTTCTCACTTTCCTGTACAGGTTGATACCAACTTTGTAAAAATTCAACCTTTCATTCTTTTCTAAACCCGATATTATAAAATTCCCATTTTTCCATTCATATTGTACATGTCACACACGTGACCACCCCAAAATGTCACACACGTGACCAGACGTTGCCACATAATTAAGTACTATAAAAAACAACGGTTTGATATAATTCTCATTCATTGCTATTGTTGTACTTACAAATGTATAGTACTTCTCTGGTAATAAGATGAACATTATAGCTATTCATATTTTAAAGAATTTTCCAAATGAAATTTAGTTATGAAAAAAGCGCTCCGTGCGAAGTCACACACGTGACCCATGCCATTTGACCTCTGACATTGAGTTACGTAATCCTTATAAAATCTTTTGTGTTAAGTTTGAAAGACTACACCATATTCAAGTCACATATGAAGTAAAAATCATTATAGTCTCATACTTACTGAAATATAAGCATCCCATTTCAAAATTTGTCATGTTTTGGGTCACACACGTGACCAAGAATGGCCCTTATATCAGGGCATATTCATAAAAAACAGTAGCTTAGTTCCATGCTTATTCTATATCGATGATGTGGCTAGGTATACACATGATCGGCCAGTTGCTAAATAGTGTTGATTTAGTGAGGACAAGTAAAACTGTTTGTTGCTTACTAAACCGTATAATTTGAAATGGATTTAGCATGGAACTAAGCTAGCGGGGTTATATGATAACACTGGGTGAGATTGACTTGATTAACGTGTATATTTTGATTGCAAAACTTGTGAAATTGTATGCAAAGAAACGAATTTGAATTCACAGAAGGCGTTATTACGTAATCGCAAATCGTCTCGCTTTAAATTGAATGCAAACTTTACGAAAAAGAAACACGTTTTAATTCGAATGAAAACAAAATGTTTTTGAATGACCGTTTTATGAATTAAAATGCTAATAAACGAATTTGAACGAAAATAACAGCTGCGGTGACAGAATCGGCGAAATTGAATGAACATAAAATGAATTTGTGTGGCCAACTTACGAAATTGACAGAGAAATTCTATATTAGTATGGTACGTGATGTACACATACCGTACCCGTATGCCTACAGTGTGTTGTGTGCTGTACAAATAGTACACGGTCTCGAGTGCGTTGTGTAAATGCATCGCATGCACGCGAGGTTTTGTTAGATGTGTGCAGCACACGAGGCGTAAGCCAAGTGCGCATGCGCACATCTAACAAAACCGAGAGCGCGACGAATTTACATGACGCACGATAATAAGACCGTAGTATTATTTGTTTTATAAAACGAGCTTCAACCACGGAATTGTTTATTTTGCTGGATTATTTGAAACAGACTTGCCACAATTAGTAACCCAGTCTAGTAACCCAATTAGTAACCCAATTAGTAACCCAGAGTGTGAATTTATTAGGAATTTACATAATTCATCATCACTACTGCAGCTCTGAATCAAATTCACCAAATTCAGTTCGATGGAAAATCGCCGAAAAATTGACCGTAAAAGTGAGAATTATAAAAGGACTGTATACATTTCCATTCCCAAACTTAGTTATATCAAACCACATACTATAATTTACGAAACTACCAACATGTATTTACTACGGAACAGATAATTTACAAAACGAAGCATTTTCCATCTTTTTCACGATCACTTTCGCGAGTTTGTACTTCGATACTATAATATGTAAACAAGCATTGTGACGTCATCAGCCGTGCCGAAAAGTGCGCAACGAAAAGTGACATTGCACGGGTGTTGCGCAGTTACTGCACGGTCGTGCATGTTTGTTGAAATTAATAAATAGTCACGTGACAAGATTAACCAATCACGTTACTGAATTTACCGGAGCCGTTTTATAAATGCATGCAGTGCACAGGTTGTATGCCTAAAGTATGTTGTGTGCATGCAGTGCACAGGTCCTCTAGTAATCATAAACCTTTCATTCTCAGCTGGCTGATGTCCGCCGGCGCATTAATGTTCAATCGTTCTCAATCATGCATCATGATATCAGTGAATGCATTCTATTTAACGATTCATTCATTCACGGGGACATTAAAACATGTTCAAATTGATGTATCCTTTAAATGTGGCACCATTAATTTCAAGAAATCATTAATTGACTTAAACTTGCAACTTGGTTTTGCACCAGTCATCTTCAACAACAAAGAACTCAGTAATGCGTGACACTGCTGATTCAGGAAGGGTATCAAAATATATCGTTTTGAAAAACAATTGACCTTTGTACGTCATCGTTTTCCCTAGTAAAACGAATTGTGAACTGTATTATTACATACAATAAATATTTCAATACGTGAGGTGGGAGATACGGGTGAGTTGAGCCATATTTTGTATTATTAGCAATATTTCCAAATAATTCTTAGTTTGGTAGGATTTGTTTGTATCATACTAAAATACAACTACTGGGCTTTTATTTACTTCAGCTTGCTTTATTCATGAATATTGCATAAAAACCCAGCAATCGATTACAAAAGAATTGTAAAATGGCTCAACTCTACTGCGGTACGAGGAGACTTGTGCCATGTCATTGGGAGAGTTGTGCAACTCTCCAACGACATAGGAAACATCCATAAAAGAATCACATCGAATAGTAACTCGTATAAAGTTATGAATACACCAGATAGAATCTCTTGAATCAAAATGCCAACAATATAACTTGTATTACAACTTAATTACGCTCCAGTTTTGCCATGCCATGGGATTTTAATACTTTTTAAGGACCGCTAGATTCATAATGTGTTATTTCCCTATACACCCAATCATGGCTCAACTCTCCATATGTTGTATGGCTCAACCCTCCTTTAGGCGGCCATTTTTTTAGAATGAAATACATTTTTAAAAATGTGCAATGCAACTCTTCATCAACTTTCATCAAAATAAAAATACAATACACGATCAACATCATACATGAAAAGTTGCCTGTCTAATTGCTTTCATGTACACAGTAAGAAATAAAGGTTGATAAATGGTGCAAAGTAACGGGAAAAGGTGCAGACTCGGCAAAGGATTAAAGTTGCACCATATTATGCACCTATAAAGGTGCATTTTTGCTAAAGTGCAATGTCGCACCTTTCTTAGACTTGTTCCTATACCATGGTCCTACTGCACGCATGTTTTGATGTACTCCTCGATTAATACACGATTCGTAAACTCTATGTCAATCATCAAATGTATCTCACAATATTATGAGTGTATAATCTTATGGTTTTAAATGAATATGTGCCAATTGTATTTTCATATAATATTGAAATTAATTAAGTGGGTCTGTAAATCAAACTACGGCAACAGGAAGGCTATCAACCAATTACAGGGTCCGAGACAAACAATTCACTCACAGAGAGAAAACAAACATATTTGTGTTTAAATGCAAAATTGCTGATTTATATCACTGCTTTATGACTTCTTGTGTGAAATAATAGCTCATTATGCATGCAGGGATTGGAGAAACAGAGAAATTGGAAATAACGTAATATGACAATAGTTCTCCTTCAAGCGTAGATTCGTTTCAGCCCCTCCGATTGGTCATTGGCTTGATAAGCTACCAAGCGAGAATCAAACAAAGATAATAAATACACACTAAGAACAAAAAAGGTTGAAATAAGGTGCAAAGTAACGGCGAAAAGTGCAGACCCGGCAAAGGAGTAACATTGCACCATTTTATGCACCTAGTTAGGTGAATTTTTGCTAAAGTGCACAATCCCACCATTCTTAGTCTTGTTCCTATACCACGGTCCTACTGCACACGTGGTTTTCTGCGATCCTCTATTAATATACCATTCATAAACTCTATGCCAACATCCAAATTATCATGCAACATAATGAGTTCATATGTTTATGGTTTTATAATGAAAATGTGCCAACAGTAATTTTTACATTAACTTTATATCATTCAAATGGGTCTGAAAATGTATGACAGCTACTGCCACAGCAAGGCCGTCCGCCAATTACAGGGTCCGAGAGAAATAATTCACTCTCAGAGAGACAAAATATGCATTTCGTGTATTAATGCAAAATGTTGATTTCCATCACTATACTCTGTATGTTTAATTTTGTTAAATATTAGCTCATTATGCATGAAGGGATTTGAAAAATAGAGAATTTGGAAATAAAGTACTATGAAAATATTTCGAATTCACACATAGTTTCGTTACAGCCCCTATGATTGGCCATTTGCTTGATAAGCTATCGCACGCTAATACAACGTCATTAATTCGATGCCCTAAAGACCCGTTCATGCGTAGCCTATCATCAATGGTTGCTCATGGCAAGTTGAAAAGCTTTTCAGGGGTTTGTCCGACATAGCAACAGCTGATTTGTGTACGATTTTGTCTACGTATTGAATCGCATTTATATAAATTGAATAGTTCGTCTCCAGGTCACCGCTGGACGCTATTGACTTGAATTGTTTGAATAACATTGTTTATGCAATTGGACCATCAAACCCATAACATTTTGTTAAAAAAAGAGAGATCTTCTTAAAATGATTTCTATATTGGGACACATACGGACACAAACAAAAGCAGTTTCAATGCAAAGATGCGTAATCATGTTGTTGGCACCTAAAACAACTTGCTATAGAAAACGTGCAAGGTGCAAACCCTTTCAAAATCCATAGAATATTATTGCATACTTGCAGTTGATTAACGAAGGGGCTGTTAGTCTTGCATTAAGTTTTTACACCTTTGCAGTGCAAGCGGCGCATCTTGTGTTAATATGAATATAAATATTTTATTAAAAGTATTTGCATGTGTTTTGTTGAAATGGTTACAATGGTTAGATTATTTAACTTGAATGTGATGTCCTACACAAATGTTGGGCCATCATGCAGCTACATTGTCAAAATTAAACTGTATAATTATAAGGTTTTTTGCCCTTAAATTTACAACTTGTCACTGTTTTTATCAATTTTACAGAACCTATTCTGTAAAATAACAGAAATGTTGTTAGTTTATGAAAATTGTGTTTTATTTACAATTATTTACATTCATAACTGTTAATAAACGGTTTTTCGTACTACCTACAACTTTCCCTGATTTTTTTTAATTATTAAATTTTTTTTTACAAATGTTGGCATGGTTCTGGTTTTATTTATACTGGCGACAATGTTCCTGTCAAAAAACGACAATTTCTTTTATGAAACAGAAACAATCCTGTTGAGCTAGGCCTATGCTATCACCATACATGTTTCTTTTATTACCCTGGTCTTTGAAGTAAAAAAACAGGCAAACAAACCTAATTTCTTGTGGACATTATTAAATACGAATATACCGTTAAACCACACAATAGACCGCTTCGGTAATGAATGCAAATAATATGCGCATGACGTCAGACTCCCCGTCATCAATCTTAACCACAGTAACTAAGTCCGGCAAGCTAGCTTGCCGGACATGGTTACTTTTGTTAAACTTGCCGACGGGGAGTCTGACGTCATACGCATATTATTTGCATACATTACCGAAGCCGTCTATTTGAAGTAATAGACCGCTTCTGTAATATATGCAAATAATATGCGTATGACGTCAGACTCCCCGTTGGCAAGCTTAACAATAGTAACTAGGTCCGGCAAGCTCCGGCAAACTTAGCTTGCCGGACCTAGTTACTGTTGTTAAGCTTACGTCATACGCATATTATTTGCATACATTACAGAAGCGGTCTATTTAAAACAGGTTCATGAATATTCATGAGCTAGTTTGTGTTTTTCAAAATGACATTGAATCTGTTCATAATCCCGTTATTTTGTGAAATAATTATCAAAAAGCATTTTTAACTTAAATTAGTATAATTAATTATCAGTGGACTCGTGTGAACCACTTTCGGATGGAAATTAATGAATGCAATAATGTTTAAAATCTGTGTTAATTTATTAACCACTACAAAACATACATCGTGTTGTACACTGGTTATAAGCTAATCGTGAACAAGGAACGATAGATAGGAATGATAGGTATAGGCTTAGGGCAAAGTATGTATAGGATAATGTCGTAGGTTAGAAGGATTAGGAGGATAGGGCTATATAGATTCACACAGAAAAGCGGTGGTTCTTAACCAAAAGTTCAACTTTTAACCATTTTTTGATGCATCTTTGCACTTAACTCAAAGGTGTAATGTTCCACCATAAAATGGCATTTTTGCACATTTCCCAAATGGTGCAACTTTGCACCTTTAACTTTCCTTTACACTTACACTTACATTTACACTCACACTTACACTTACACTTACATCTGCATCTACTTTTAAGTGCAACTTTGCACCTTTTCCTAAAGATGCTTTATTGCACCATCAAGGTGCAAACGGTGAAGGATCAACTCTGCACCTTTACCGAAAGGTGAAATGTTGCACTTATACAGGTGCCCCCAGTGTGGCAACGGTGTGCACCTATACAGGGTGGCCCCCAAAAAACGGAATGGGGCACTTCCCAAAATAAAGTAACAAGATGAACATGTCCATCGGTTAGGGTGTCCTTTCCAATGAACAACGATACCAAGAAAAGTAATTTGAGATGTGGATTTTTTTGTTTTAGGGCGCTTTGAGTGAGACCATGTCAGGTTCCTATTTTTGTTAATTTGTACCAAGTCACTGTCTGATAAATGAGACTTACTGCCCGTCATACTATTGACCAATTTGCCCATTCTTTCGGCAGCGCTCGGCACACAGCTGAATGCACACTAACAATGGCGCGCGGAATACTCGCGTGTTCAATGGTATGTCGGGCAGTAAGTTTCATTTATCAGGCACTGACTTGGTAAATATTGACAAAAATAGGAACCTGACATGGTCTCACTCTAAGCGCCCTCAAACAAAAACTACACGTCCAAAATTACTTTTCTTGGTATCGTTGTTCATTGGAAAGGACACCCTATCCGATGGACATGTTCATATTGCTACTTTATTTTGGGAAGTGCCCCGTTCCGTTGTTTTGGGCCACCCTGTATAGGTGTAAGATTGACCCATTTTTCCTTACTGTGTAAGTAGTAGAGATGGCCGAACCTAAAACTAGGAAATTCACTTTTTTCTGTATTTGAAGATTATAGTGGGGTCCATTCCTGTATCATGCTCCAGCTCTTCAAATTGCTTTTGCTAAAAAGACATGTATGTTAAAGGGTAACACAAGAGGGGGGTGGATCAACTCTCCATGTGGCTCAATTTACCCGCATCTCAACATACAATTATACGAAGAATACATGAATATTATAAGTGTAAGAAAATGTGTCTATGGGTAACTGAAGTTAATGAAGTTAAAAAAAGGGGACTTGACTAAGCATAATATTCATCATTACAAATCAATCGGACAACCATCTTTAGCATTTTTAAAGTACGATTATAAAAATGCTCCTCCTTCCAACTTTTTACAAAAGAGGTTTAAACAAGTTGATAATCACTCTATTTAAGCATTATTTCAACAAAACATCACATG
The DNA here is from genome assembly GCA_037951105.1 of Echinarachnius parma. Lineage (NCBI taxonomy): Eukaryota > Metazoa > Echinodermata > Echinoidea > Clypeasteroida > Echinarachniidae > Echinarachnius > Echinarachnius parma. The sequence continues at coordinate 22,207 of JBAMJV010011109.1, read as the reverse complement.
CACAATTTGTTGATACAAAATGGTTGTAACCAATTAATTTTTAGAGAGCGCCCTCTTGAGTTTTAACGGCTCCTTTTGAATAATAACAGGCTTTTTACTTAGTCGTTTGTAATTTGTTTTATTCCTTCCGAGCATAGTTTGTAATGTAATGGTGCAGGTTTTGGTTACTAAAATTCAGTTTGACCGAAACTGTACTCTCTTTACCAAACTCAACTATCCCTTTAAGTCAATTTATAATGCAATACTAGATGATCGTTTATTTTCGATATTTTTATTCAACTTACTCGCTTGTAAATATGTATGTTGAAACATTACTTCTGTAAATATTGGAAATACGCTGCAAAATTGTAAAAATTATGAAATCTGTATTATAATAATATTGTGAATGGACTGGCTTCGACTAGCCTGCTTGCTATTGCTGGTTCTTGTTTTACCAACTATAATTTTCTTTTACTTTGAACTATTTTGTGATCTATATTATTTTTTTTAACGATGTTGTTATTTGGTTTTTAAAAAATCATTTCATTTCATAAAATGAAGTAAAGCAGAAGTAGTAGAATGCCGTTTGCGAAATCCAAGCTATTCCCATACTATATTTGAGAAGGTTTAGGGTGTACGACGAAACACATTAAATTAGTTTACATTAACCACAGTACTTTGTACACATATACTGCAGTATATTTACCATTTTACTTAGCTCACTTCGTATAAATACATACAAATAATAATAACGGTTATTATAGCGCTATCCCGCGGGGATCATAGCGCTTTACACGATTATTACCAACAAAAAAACAGTACAAAATTTATAATTATGAAGATGTTGTCTGTTTTAAATGTAACCTTTTTATTATTACTTTATTTGGATGTATCTTGGAAAGCTATTCGGTAAAGCAGTTATAAAGCACAAAATTTGATCATTCTTGAAGTTCCCAAATAAACAATCACTTAGCAGAGTAAAACTTGCACCAGTACAATAATAACATAACTAGACGAATTGCGCTGTTTTGTTTTCCTGGCGTCCGTTAATATGGTCATACTTGAGAATGACATTACTTTTCTACTTATTGAAAGATGTATAACACAAAAAAGAGTAAGTTACTGAATCTCAATTGCTAGACTATTGATGAGACGCACTGGTTCGATCGTCGTGCGTGTCATGGATACTATACGACTACTGTGACGTTGGTGTGCAAGAAAGAGAGTGATCAACATTGTGACGTCAGTGCAAGAACAGGCTACTTATATTTCACGGGGAGGCCAATATTATTTATAGGAAACGTATTAATAAGAGAAAACAAATCATACAACACTAAGATATAATTCATTCCCTCACATCCATCAGAAAACAATTACAGAATACATAATATTGTGTTCATATAAAAGGTAAATAAGAAATGTGGAATGTAGTTGTACTGGGTGTACTTTTGGCACTTTTGATTGTGAATAATTCAAAATGTATGGCAAATGGGTTCTATCTACATTGTAGCAGAAGATAGCTGAAAACATATCAAACACTCCTGTTTGGTATGGTCTTGTTGCATAATTTATTCTCAATTCAACAAAATTTATTAATATTTCCAATAGTAGATTTCAAAACTTGGAGAGAAAAAAAAATGCAGAAAAATGAGAAACTGTACACAACGTTTATTGTCCGCCCGGCCATTCCATAGCAACTATTTATGAGTTGGCAGAAAATACATAACCCCAATGCATAATCTAATGCAAGCCCCTGTATATCCAGGTGGAAAAATTGATTAAATTGATACACATTAACAAACACACTCATTGACTTGCACACAGTTTCTTAATTTGTAAAGAAGGTTTTTTATATTTTTTACCAAAATTTTAAATCTACTTCTGAAATTATTGATTGATTGTGTGGAAATGAGTGTGAATTATGCAACGCGGCCACACCCAGACACATTTTCACGTATCAGCTATATTCTGCTTCAACGATATGGATGCGATACTCTTTAAAGTATTCACAATCAAAATTGCCAACAGTTTTATTTAACACCCAGTAAAAGTATGTGACATCATTCCTTTGTGTCTCCCATGAGCTAGAAGTAGGAATTATCAACGAACATTTAGCTTCCCCAAAATGCTATAATTTGTTTAGATTTTGTCCCTAAAATTGTATTATATTTATCCGAATGATAATATCCCAAACTTATATGGTTTTGCTCGAATATGACATAGATTTGCCCGAATTTTAGGTGATTTTTGCCTGAATATTGGCATTTTCAAAACAAATTATTGGGGTGTATTTCTTAGTTTTTAGAAAAATGTTCCCATTATGTTTTGTTTGTATTTTCCCAAATCAACGGGGGGACAAGCCCCTCATGCCACCCCCCCCCCCCCCCCTGTAGCTACGCCACTGCATATATGGATACCTTGTCGAGTAAGATCGAAGTTCACGATCATGAGACAAAACTAGCCTGTCCCCGGGATATGTGGGCGCACCCACTTTTGCGAGCTTGAACGCTAACTATTGAAAGCTCTGTTCGAAGCCACCCAAACCTTAGTTTTGTTTGCCCTATTTTGCATATAGTGTGTTTCGAGTTAACCACGAGTTATACCGTGTGGCTAACAATTTTACACTCAGAATTAAATTATTTAGAAATTGATAATGTGAAGTTTGGTAAGGATATTATTAAATGGAACGAGTTTTGCTTTCCAATGCATTTCTTTTGACACCTTTTGCCTTGGCATACATGATCTTCTCAATGCCCATGAGCTGCTTTGAAGGAATGCTCCTCAGGGAGTGGAGATGGTGCACGAATGTGTGCTGGTTTGCATAGTATCCTATGACCGGGGTAATAATAGTGTACAGCGCTATGGAACACAATCTATGTATTTAGCGCTATATAAGAGACTATTATTATTATAGGTTTTCCGGTCAAATTCGTCAACATAGCAGCCAAACTGACGTTTCGATCATTCAAATTAGAGCAATTTTTCTTCAAGTGCTGTTCGCTATATTCATTTTCACTTTAAGAGCATTAAAATTCGTTAGTAGGCATTTGTTTTGTACTCCTGCATGTTTATTCAAATTAGTTTTCATTCAATTTCGCGCAGGTAATCTAGAGCAAGAAATTTGTTTTCAATTTGTATATATATCCACAATGAAGTTTAACATAGTACTGTGCTAATTCACAGCTATTCCCCATATGCATAAGTACACCATAGGCGTACCGGGGGGGGGGGGGGGGGGTTTCAACCCCCCCCCCCCCCCCCTTTGACCAAAAAATGAATGTTTTTTTTTTACACGACTCTCAACCATGAAGATGAAGATGAATTCTTCTCAGAAGATGAGGTAGATTGTGTAGATGAAATGTTGGTACTTAATGATGATGCTATCTACCCAAACAAAATAATGCGTACTTTTATTTTGGAGGGACAATCAGAAATGACTTCTGTGAAATTTCAAGTAGATAGTGGAGCGACGGTGAATGTCCTCCCTCAGAAATATGTCCCACAAGGTACAAAGGTCACTCGGTGTAGACGTAAATTGAATTTGTTTGACAACAAGGCCAGCATGGAGGGAACTGGAACATGTAGTGTTGAAATGTTGAACCCTAAGACAAAAGTGACACATGATGTCACTTTTGTAGTGGTGAGTGAGATTTGTATACCACTCATAGGTGCTTCTACAGCACAAGGAATGAAGTTGATGGAGATACACTATGACAATATTGCCAAGGTCACTGTAGAGAATGTGAAAGAATTTGTAAGTAAAGATGTAGTACTTGAGCAATACGAAGATGTGTTTGACGGTATGGTGAAAATGAATGGAAAGGTTCATTTAGAGGTAGATAGAGACCAGACACCAGTTGTCATGTCACCTCGTAGGGTACCACTAGCTGTGAAAAATGATCTCAAGAATGAGTTGGATAGGTGAGAAAGTAGTACAACCTACAGATTGGGTTTCAGCCCTAGTAGTTGTTCAGAAACCCAATGGTAAACTACGTGTATGTATAGATCCCCAACACTTGAATCAGGCCCTGAAACGAGGCCACATTAGATGACGTACTGCCTATGTTGAGTAAGGTTAAGGTGACCTCTAAGGCAGACTCCAAAGAAGGGTTCCTACAATGCGAACTAGACGAAGAATCGTCTATGCTAACTACATTTCAAACTCCATGGGGACGCATGAGATGGAAGCACATGCCCTTTGGAATTAGCCCAGCTCCCGAACTCTTCCAGCAAACAACTAGATCAGAACTTAGAAGGACTGGAAGGTGTGTACAAAGTAGCGGACGACCTGTTGATCGTCGGGCGCGGTCACACGCAAAAGGAAGCGAACGCAGATCATGACCGGAATCTCCACGCCTTGCTAACGCGTTGTCGCGAACGCGGAATTGTGTTGAACAAGAGCAAGTTCGACTACAAATTGGATGAAGTACGATTCCTCGGTCATAAGCTCACAAATGAAGGACTGAAGGTGGACGAGAAAAATATTTAGGCAATACGGGACATGCTTCGGCCGGACTCAGTGGAGGCGGTCCAGCGTTTCGTGGGTATGGTGAAGTATCTTGCAAAGTTTTTGCCTTCCATTTCGGACAAGATCGAGCCGCTGCGCAGACTCACACACAAAAATGTGCCATTTGATTGGGGCACTGAGCAAGAAAATGCGTGGACTGAAGTCAAAACACTAGTAGCAGTGCTCCCATACTGAGATACTTTGACGCGAAGTGTTCCACCGAGGGACAAGCCGATGCTTCGCAGAACGGTTTAGGCTTCGCTCTTCTGCATCAGGGACAGCCAGTTTCTTACGCGAGCCGAGCATTGACTCCAGCTGAGTCTGAGACAAGGTACTCGCAGATAGAAAAAGAACTACTCGCTCTTGTGTTCGGACTTGAAAGACATCACGAGTACGTTTATGGCCGCGAAATCGTTATGTGGACGGACCACAAGCCGCTTGTCGAAATCAGAAAAAGCCGCTGAACTCCGCGCCAAAAAAGAGACTTCTAATCAGACTAAACCAGTACCAGGTTGAAATCAGGTACATGCCGGGACCACAGATGTATCTTGCCGATGTATCTTACACTTTCGCGAGCGTATTTACCGTTGTCAAAGAGATCGCAAACTGAGCAGGATGTGGAGAGAATCCACCAAATCGACGCGGTACCAATTTCACGAACTTCGGAAACACAAATCAGAGCTGCAACATTGCAGGATGAGACGTCTCAAGTACTGTTACAATACTTATCTACTGGATGGCCGCGAACCACCCAAGAATGCGAGCCAGCCGCACGACCGTACTATAGCGTTCGACACGAGATTACATGCGACGAGAGCGGACTCTTGTTTAAGAGCGGAAATTCGCGCACACAGGTGTAGAAAGTACACTTCGCAGAGCCAGATAATGTGTATATTGGCCAGGGATAAGCGCTGAAATCATGGACCATGTCGCCAAATGTGAAACGTGTAACGCATTCTCAAAAGCGCAGCCAGAAGAGACACTGAAACCGCACAAGACCGTTTGAGAAAATCGGCGGTGACATCTTTACCGTTGACGGTCGCGATTTTCTATGTACTGTCGATTATTATTCGGATTATTTCGAAATTGACAACTTGCAAGGGGAAGAAGGATGCGCCAGCAGTTATCAACCGTCTAAAACGGCATTTTTCTACCCATGGTATACCGGAGGTGATAATGAGCGATAACGGCCCGCCGTTCAACTCCGCGCAGTTCAAAAACTTTCTCGAGGACCTCGCGATACAGCATGTCACTAGTTCGCCAGAATTCACGCAGAGCAACGGCAAAGCAGAAAGTGCAGTCAAGATTGCGAAAGGACTAATCCGGAAATCAAAGTACGTCGGGCAGGATTTCTACATGAACCTGTTAGTGTTAATATGGAGAAACACGCCCACGGTTACACTCTAAAAACACCCGGGTCAGAATTGACCCGGAAAAGTGTCCGTTGGGGCCACACTCCGTTCAGGGTCAAAAAATGGCCCGGAATAGGGTCACGAAGACCCGGAATGGGGTCACATCTGACCCCATTCCGAGTCATTTTTTGACCCGGAATGGAGTGTGGCCCCAACGGACTCTTTTCCGGGTCAGTCTGACCCGGGTGTTTTTAGAGTGTAGCATGGACAGCACGCCAACACAGCGTATGTTCGGAAGACGAATGCGCACCAACATTCCAGTAGCGAAAGAACTCTTGCAACCGGAAATTGTGGACAGAGTCGCAGAAAAGAAAACGCTTAAACAACAAGCGCAAGCACACTACCATGACTACTATAATCGCGGAGCGAAAGATCTTGATGAACTCCACCCAGGTGCCATTGTGAGGGTACACCTGAAGCCGAGACGCGAGTGGACCAAAGCGAAAGTACGCGAGAAAATTGGTATACGCTCCTACAGGATTGTAACCGAAGATGGTGTCGAGTTCCGTCGCAATAGGAGACAGCTAAAGAAAACTAGCGAAAACTTTGAGGAATTTGTGGACGCTCCCATGACGGACACGCGTGAAAACCGGCCGCAAAGAGACATTCGCAATCGCGAGAATGACAACCAACCACTTCACAGGAGCACAAAAATGCGCCAAAGACCCGCGTATTACATGATTATGTGCCATAATCAACTTTGATCCGATTGAAAAAAGGAAAAGGTATAAACAAAACTGAAGGATAATTGGACTCCAGAAAGATTTGTGAATGTAAGTAGAACATCACTGCCTTATTGGTACGTTTGATTTTAGTTTTGGTTTGATTAATCATAATCTCATTGTTTAATATTATTTTAGAAAATGATGTGTTCTATGTAGAATTGAAAATAAGCAATACAATGCAGTGATGTAAACAGCTGTACAAATGTTTATGTTACACAGGTATGTAAGAATTACAAAAATCACATTGTGTATTTGGTGACATATATAACAACTGGCTGGTCTCACAATAGGTACAACGTCCAATTAATATGCATGCAAACAAAGAAATACAAAGAAAGATTGTTTTTTATTGAGTGTAAATTTATTAGAGTTGTATAATTAGATTACAATTTATACTGTATGTTGACAAAGGTAATTGGTATTACAATGTTTATATTACACTGATGGACCATGGTTTAAGCATGGACAAGGTGAATTGTTACAGTTTCACAATTTGGCATATCATTAATTTTAGAGATATAGGTTTGTAAGGTAATGGAAATATTAAGTTATACATTTTTGGACTGAAAGTATTACTCATTTATAAGGAAGAATATAAGTTGATAATTATAAGTTGTTTATACCACACAGACAGTTATTAGCATGCATGTGCCATGAATATCAAGCGTATGGAAGATTATATATAATATAGGTTTTCCCGGCCAATTTCGTCAAAATAGCACTCAAATAGTCATTAACAGCACGCAATTTAGAACGAAATTGAATGAAGATCAGGATCGTGTTTCAATTAGCAAATCATTTAATTCAATTTGATTTTTGGACTGTGCGATTGCCAACTTTTGTCAAACCGAATTGAAATAACAAAATTCTACTTAGAAAATCGGGTGAAGAGCATTTGAGTTCGTCCTCAAAGGTAAAATGTAGGCGTTTATACATTCTATTTCGTCTACGGGCTAACCACTTTGAAATGTGTGCAATCCAATTTCTTTAGTTGTATTGTTTTCCTATAAAGCTAATCGCTCGTTTCGAACACATGAGAGTGTAGCTTTATATGAATAGGCCTATACGCTTCCATTTCACTTTTTTAGCAGTGTGTTTCTGAAAAGAAAGATTAAAATAAGTCTTTAAAAACAGAATAAAAACAAATATAGATTAAAAAATTACCTAAGTGAAAAATGGAAATAAAATGAAAACATGAAACAAGTGTATGACTCATTACATTACAATTACCAGTTAAATGTGAAAATGTGAACATAAATTAGCAGTGTGTATCTGAAAAGAAAGATTAAAAGAAGTCTTAAAAAAGAATAAAGAAAAATATGACCTAAAAAATCAAACCTGCTTTGGGTAGGGGTGGTGGTTGGGCAGTGATGGAATAATGGGAAATAGGGAAGTAAATCGCCACCCCCCCCCCCCCCCCCCCACCCCGCGTTCATAATGCGTCATACTGTATGATTGTACTGATCGTTCTTATTTGAATGCTAGATGTGCAAAGAAGCACGCCTGAAAACGAAATAGAAACAACAAATCGGTCCAAAATCTAAGGTCAAGCAAACTGGCACGAATTTGAATACGTTGTCGTTACAAACTGAATGCAATTTGACGAAGATGAATGTTCTGGAGTTTAAAATTGAACAGTGTAAACAGCAGGTTTACAAAAATCACGCGAACTTGAATGACATATAATGAATATGCCCGCTATTTTGACGAAATTGGCCGGGAAAACCTATACAGTAGGCCATTAGTTAGCCTGGATGTGTTTGAATATTAACGGTTTCTTGTAAAGTTTGAACATTTTAAGCCATTCTGATCAAATAAGTTTCGATTCGGTTATACTTATAGAAAATTGTTCTATTTGAGAAAGTTCTTGTATTTAGTTCATGCCAAAGATAACCAGGCATTATATGTTAATATAGTTTTAAATATACATACGGTATGTTGTTCACAGGCATGAACTTTAAAAGAAGGAAGGGTGTTAGAAGATGTATAGCGCCATCTATTGATGATATACATGTATGCATATAGACCTGCATTGAATAAAGAGTTACTCTGAGAATTAGCAGGAAACTTGTGTGACAGTGTTCCTTTGTGGCTCCGAGTTGAGCTAGGAATGTGGAGTGTTTCTGTGTAGAAACCCATAAACAAACAATGACGAATTACAATGCACTCTTTTTACAATCGATTGCCAATATTGACGAATTTGAATGCCCGAATGCCCACGACAAGCATTTCCGCTCTAAATTGGATGCTCCATTTTAATATTTAATTTGGCCGGAATTTCCGATCGCGTACTTTAAAAGTTAAATTGAACGACCATTTTAGTTAATCAAATGATGATCCCAATCGTCAGTCAATTTCGAGCTAATTTGACCAATCGAATCGCCAGTTTGGCTGCTGTTTTGACGAATTTGACCGAGAAAACTATATATGGGCAATTCCACGAAAAAGTGGACATGAACTCAAAAAAACAATTGGCTCTATTTCATACATGAAACTCCACACATGGGATTACCCTGTGCTAATTTCAGGAAAATCCTTATATTTTCCAATTTTTCGGGTATTTTGATTATTTAAGGCACCAAATTTGATGACTGATAATCAAAGTACCTTTTCAGATTAAAATTTCAGTCTTTTGAGTGCTTTAAACCATATTTTTTAATTGATCAAATCCTCCGGACAAACTGTAATGTCCGTGACGCTGAAAAATGTAATGTCCGTGACGCAACGTTTTGTTGTCTAGATCTATACCTGGCCCGTTTCGCAAAATCCAACTTGGATTCAATTCATCACTGCCTTGTCTATAATTGAATACCTAAATCACCTTTGTGAGGTCTCAGAACTCACAGATTTTTGCAAAGATGTATAATATGGATGCAAAAAGTCATGTCCGAAAAATGTAATGTCCGTGACGGCGCACATTTTGCAGAATTACTCAGTAACGAATTGGATAAATGTTCTGAAACTTTGTTTGCATACTTAACCAGGCTATTGCTTTGTAATCAAAATAAAAGTTAGACATTAGGTAGAGGTATGAATTAGTAGTGGCATTGGAAAGTCATGAAAATACTGTCTGTTTGTAATGTCCATGACGCTGGAGTTGCCCATATTATTATTATAATTTCGTCAATTGGCAACCAATTTCGTCAAAACTCTATTCAAATTCGTCCTATGTATTTACACTGCAATGTTCTGTTCTATATTGTCTTGATGTAACTGCTAATTGTAACATTAATCAGTTAGGGGGTAACATACACATGTATGCACTCGAAAACAAACTCACACGCACATACGCACACACTTACACACACACATACATTTGCACACATGCATGTGTGTACACCAACACGCACAAAAGCACGTTAACAACAAATTGCATTAAATTCTTTTTCAAGACATACATGCATACGGTATAAATATTAAACAATATTAAATATTATACACACAGACGCACACTCACATACATACATACACACACACATACCCATCTAACCACCTATACCATCTACATAGTCATGACACAGACAGGCATATTATAAGGCTATACCATGCGACGAATTTGAACAGAGTTTTAATGAAATTGGTTGCCAATTGACGAAATTGCTTTCGCTTTTATGTGTTCAGCAACTGTGACCGACGAATTTGATTTGTAATTGACGAAAATGTGTGCCTAATGACTAAATTGTGTGATCTTTGACGAAATTGATTGACGAAAGACGAAATTGAAGTTATGATTAGCGCTCTGGTGGTTCCTCGGGACGAATTTGAATGACAAATTAATGAAATTGAATGACGATAGTGTTAAAATGAATGGGAAAACCTATATTATATATCGAATTATTTCTTATTATTTGTGAAAACTGCGTTTGTGCTGATTTGTGTATGTAGGAACAAAATCGTCATGGATATTTAGTGCAAACATCGGTTTTTTAAAACTTCCAAACAATTAGATAATAAAGATTAAATAATGTAAAGATTTCAACACTTGTTGTTCTGCTGATGTTGGGGGATCTGAAGGTATACAGAAATGGTAATCGAAGCTCAAAAGTCTTTTTTTTTCTTTAAAAAAGGGTATTTTCACACTTGAATCAGAGTTAGATGTAACGTGTAAATATTCAGCTTATTTGATACATTTCCTGAATCGGCAATGTCTCGCACATACAAAATTATCTGAGTTGGCCGATTTTAATAATTTTGGTGTCGATGTAAATGTTTCTTGATAATTATGCTGAAAACGATTGTGATACATACGTACCTATACAATGTAGTAGCTAACCTCTTTCTGTACTGAAATCGTGCAATGTCAGTTGTTTCACCATGATGTTTGGATAGGAGGCTCCCTTATTACGATTTCTTAGCCGTGAAAGTTATCTTTGCCTCAACTCAGACCCCCCTCCTCATCTAAGCTAGAACCAAGCCACATCCCTGAAAATACCCCTAAAATGTATAGTGTTAAGAGACTCGTATGATTTTAATAATTAACAATGCATTAGGAGTTCCTGATCAGTATGTATAAAACATATAAGTTTATACCACCATATAATATTCCCATGTTTAGATTAAACTTCCTTTCGGCACATGGTGTGACACTGGCTACGCCATGGACCTTTCTATAATGTATACCTAACAAAACGGAAGAGTTTTTGCGGCTCCCTAATTATAAATGTTGGGTCATAGAGGTATATTATTGCAGGTATAACACGTTTACGCTATTCCATGAGCCACATTCTATATAGAAGGACACTGACACTGGTCACCCCCCCCCCCCCCCCCCCTTTTGATCGATAACTGTCAGGCTTCATATTTTAAGATTGACACATGTATGCCACCCAGGTGTCATAATTCCCTTGAATATGAGGAAGCATCAGGATGCAAAGATAAAACTATATTACCAACATTGACCAACCACCACGAGCAAGATCTGCGAGCTCAGTGTTGTGGCACGATCAGTAGGCGCTTGACTGCAAAGCACGGGAGCCGGGTTCGAACCCTGTGGCCATATTCATAAAAGCCCGATAGCCTATCTGTCAGATAGGCCTTATCTCCTTGCCAAAATGCCAGGTTGGAAGATAAGTATCGGCGAACACATGAAACTCGCTTGGGTGATCACCTTTGTTTTCACAGACCAGTGCACAACACACACGTGCATGGGTATGAATTTAGTAATGTGTGTAGATTTTGCCTGCTGTCTATGTCCTTACCATATCGACCAATCAACGAGCGTCTAAGCCTTGTAATACAATAGCCATTTGAAATCTTCGTAGCGGGTTGCTAAATCGTAATTCAAGAAGCACTTCTAACCATACAGATAACAAGCTAACAACTCGGATGACCTAATTTATTCATCGTGGCGTAACAGTTCCATCTGTCGCAAGTTTTTTTGACATTGCAACAACGCATACATGCGCAGTTAATTCAAACTTGTGAAAGAAAGAATGTCCCACTTTCTTCCCTCTACAAAGTACACGTGGTACGCACAAGAGGGGGGGGGGGGGGGGGGGGGGATTCACGCTGGTGCGTACGCTGCATTCAACCACATGCAAACAAGTACAAAAAGTGCGTACAGGGGGGAGGGGATTAATTTTGGACAACAAATGTTGTGTACGTACTTTGTAAATGGCCCCTTATGATGCGTTTTATTGAGTTTGTTGTGTGCTATTTTTAAATACAAGATGATCAAATATGGTTGGCATGAGCTGAACCGGGCCAACCCGATGGGGGAGTCAAGGGGCAGCCAATGTGATGTGGGAAGTATAACATAATTGTCTTAATAAGGGTGAATGGGGGGGGGGGGGGGTTCGGGTGCGGGAATCACGCGGAAGCACATTTTGTCATTACGATCCCCAATATAACAAAACAAATACATCTCCCTCCTCATAATTCGCTATCATCAACAACTTCTAGTGGGTTTCTCCTATCACGAAATACGCGCTCCCTACGCATGGCACGCCTTAATTCACCTAACTCGAATACTCTCCGTGCCATGTTCACGATCGCGCTTCACGTAGTGACAAAAACCGGGCAGATTGTCACTTGCTAGCAATTTAGAGGTACAACAGAGTACCTCTAAATTTTTGGTCCAGTTGTCGCTAAAATTTGTCCTATCTGGCTTTGGTGAATAAGAAAAATTTAGCTGGGTGTTAGGTCGTCATTAAACTTCACGCCTTTGTTGTAAGTCCAACAAAGCTCTATACAGAAGGTCCCGCATAAATAGATTTCAATGCATTTAGTCGGCACCGCAGATCTATTGTTGTAATTGTTCGCATTTCGACTAACAATGTCGTGGAATACCAAATGCTTGCGGAATTTAAACAGATGGGTTGTCATGCTAGGCCAGGCCTTGACTACGATAGCGAGTTTAGCCTATCGGCCTTTTGTGAATACCAGCTAAGCCTAGCGGACATCGAAATTGTAATTTGATCAACCAACTAGCTTATCGGGGTTTTACGAATATGGGCACAGATCGATGCCGCCAGTACAGCACTATAGTGTCCTTCCGCAAGGCACTTTATCCACATTGCTGCTCCCCCCCCCCCCCCCCCCCGGTGCAATTTGGGTATACTTGTCATGAATAAGGATGTAGTGGAATTTGGCAGTTTTTGAAATATGAAATGAAGACCCTAGAGTGGTCTATTATATGTTTTGGAGACATGACATACTTCGCAAAAACCCGGGGGAAAGGATTTGGCAGTGTGATACACACTCATTGACTTGCATACATCAGATCTACATTAGTTTGCAATAGCTGTTACAAATTTATTATTCATGTGGAATCAAGATTGAATTATGTATCACAACAGAACCTGACAAAAAAATATCTCTTTCCGCTCATATGTTTCAATATGGATCGAATACCTGTCGTACTTTTTTAATTATTCGTAATAGAAAGTGCGGGGTTTATCTACAGCTATAATGTTTGACACAGTCCGCCTTTCATATAAGCGCCGGAGCCCATCACAAGTTAACGCAAGCCATCGCAAGTGCCTGTGTGACCAGGGTCCCGTTGCAGAATGAGATACAATCGATTGTAAGTTACGATTGATTGTAAATCAGCGCATTTGCGCGTTTCAACCAATCAGATTCGCGCATCTAGAACACATGATATGACTTACAATTAATTGTAACTTACAGTCGATTGTATCTCTTTCTGCAACGGGGGTCTCGACAAGTAAACGGATTATTCTCAAGAAGACGATCAACCTACCCAAACAGGATTAACTAGGTATAACGGAGTATTTAATGTTCGTTTATATTTTCTTCACGAAGCATAAACCATGCATTCATGTTCAGATTTCTAGAAGATCTGACGTTATGCTGTATTTTGAATATATTACAGCACGGGTAAAACAAACATTCTTGTTCTTCTTTATAAATTCAAACCAATTGGTGTATTTCCGTATTGTTTGGCAGGTTTGGGCCCCGTAACATAAAGAATCACGATTAATCGTACGATTGATTAATTCATCGTAGAATTAATCGTACGACCAAACGATCAATCGTAAAATTAATCGTGAATCTTTATGTTACGGGGCCCTGGTGTTGCGTATGTACAGCGCCACTTAAAACAAAACAATCTTCACCAATCTCATTAATCTTCATTAAAAAGACCAAAAAGAGGACTCGTGACCTGTTAAAAGTGGTAAAGGGGGGGGGGGGGGAGGGGGGGGGGGGGGGGGGGTTGCATCTCTTGTGTAAAGCTGCATGAGGAGGTATAGTTGACCAGTTCACCCGTAGTGAATTCCAGAGCCCTATAGCATCATGAAGTCATGGTTAAAATGATAATGTTACTTATTTAGTTACACGGTCAAATAGATGCAACCATACCATAATAGATAATATTAATAGTGGATACTTGTACAGCGCACGTTCCATCTTCGTACGCTCACGGCGCTTGGAAAAAAAGCCCACTTAATTATCCAATAAATATGTTTTCAATTAAGATTTAGAGGTCTGTAAGGATGGTGATTGACGAATTTCAGTGGGAGAATTTCCAATTTATTGGGCCGAGAATTTAATAGAATTCACATGAAAACATATTTCGCCCAAGTCATTTTTTGTTTTTGATTATAGCCTATCCATTATTAAGAAATTCAAAAACAACATTGTAACTAGTTTTTTTTTGTAGTAACCCTACACTTTATAACACTTTATTATGTTGCCATATACAAATCTCAATAATTCTAAAGCATTGAATATACCAGATAACTGTGCGACAATGTAATCCTTAAGCTGTGTAAGTAGAAAGTGTTCACTTGAACCGGAGAACACGTTTCCGCATGAACACAGTGAACATGACCCGTCCACTGTACTGTAAATGTACGTCACGAAGGAGCTGACGTCACAATACCTAGCACCACAGGGGCCCGGGGCTACACTTTATTTTTGTTCCGGAGAGTGCTAACTCAAATTTGAACGCATTATAATAAGGGCGAGTAAGTATAGATTTACGAAAGAAGACGGGTAATAATTGCATGTCATCCAATTTTGCTTCAGGTTATTCTACCATTTACATTTTTCCGATTCACCATAACCTTTAAAAAAATACTGTTTCTGCCTATGTTACTGCCGTATTAAAATCAAAATAATATAGGGTCATGTGATAACATGGAGTGAAGATTGGGCAATAAGGCTTTGAATGTTTACTACTCCTGAGGTAGGGCAAGATTGATAATTATGTAGCGTGCTGTCTTTAAATTGGGGAATTGTACAAGTCGATCGTGGATCGTAGGTGCCAGGTTAGAACGGCTCTACTAACCAACAAACTATGGCCACTTTTATATGAACGAGTTATAATAGGCATAATCGTATGTACGTTAAAGGTACACTTGAGTATTGGTACTTCCCGAAATGCCCCATGACACTAAATTGGTTGGTTTTAATTCCATTTGAAAGTTCATTGAATAAAACATGTGAAATGAAAATCATTCCCTTTCAAATGCTCTCATAGTTGTACAATTTGATTTCAAAATAGTTTTATAAATCGTCCTGCCAGACGATATCTTGACTTTTTTTTTAAATACATCAAATGCATATACACTTCTTTCAAAAAAATTCAAAAGAGGTTTTTAAATAGTTGTTGATGATATCTCTATTTAATCATTATTTTAACCAATCATCACAAGCACAATTTTGTATGAAAAATGGTTGAAACCATGATTTTTTTAGAAAGCGCCCTCTTGAGTTGTAACAGCTATTTTTGAATGATAACCGGGTTTTTACTAGTCGTTTGCAATTTTCTATACCTTTCGACATGTGGAGATATAACTATTATGTTGTACTGTAATGGTGCAGGGTTTTTGGTTAATAACATTTAGTTTGACCAAAACACAACTATCCCTTTAATATGAAAATGAATAGTTCTGTAGTATGTTTAATTGATTATATATTAGTTACAATGAAATACACATACTAAGTACATAATTATGTATACAATGGTAGTAATACACGTTTATCGATTTTATTGTTATTGTAATTTTACAAATGTTATAATTCATAATTTTATGTCAATGCATGTTTACACAAAGAATTTCCGATTTGGAACAATAACATAAATTGAAATTGAAATTTAGTGCAAAAAAGATCTTGTTAGAATACAATTCAAGACATACGTACATGGTAAACATGTTTAAACATACCATGTTATCTTCCAGCTTTTTGTAATCAATTTATTGAGATGGAGTTGTTATGTTTATGTGTTTTTTTTATCAACTGGTTAAATGTTTTGAGGTTTTGCAAGCATAAATCAGAATAACAAATTTCAGACCTTCTATGAATATTCCATTCTTTAAAACTTCTACCTAGCATACAGGAGTTTTTTAAAACTCCATCTTTTGACGCCATTTTTCGGTATTTTCCAAACGTCCGCACAATTCGGGTTTATAAAAAAAACGCGTTTGTTTCATACAGTCATAAATATTACACGACATGCAAACCTGGGGAGGGGGGGGGGGGGGGGGTGTCCGTCGCCAAAAATTATCAAGGCCGAGACAAAAAAAAAACCAAAAAGTGGACTCGTGACCTGTTAAAAGTGATAAAGGGGGGGGGGGTTGAACACCCCCCCCCCCCCCATTTAAAAACAGTAATTGTTTTCGACAATGGGGGGGGGGGGGGGGAGGGGCGATTTAACCCCCCCTCCCCTCGTTACGCCAACGATTATGACAATGAATGGTAGCCAGTTTGGGTATAGAGGGCGCTTCAAGAAATAATTTGTTGTGAGGTAATGAAAAACTGAGTGTCAAATTTGAAAGAGCATACAATGTTAATGACATAATAAACCTTTATTTGATCAAAATCGGTTCACAAACAGCTGAAATATCAATAAATATATCGGATCGAAATAAACCTATGGGTTTCCAGATTTATTCTCAAGAGGGCTCGCCGCAACGCGCCGACAGCTATCGTGAGCGAAATTTTGCACGAGCAAAGACTTCGTAATGCAATATAAACGACGGTCAGTCGCTTTTATTATTTTGAGGTCTTACAATCAATATAACTCCACGAAATGGAAATTTAAAGCCTTAATTTTTTCAGTCTTTCATATATAAGACTATAATCTCGCAACTTTTGAAATTTGGCTTGCGAATGGCGGACTTTCTCAACTGGTCCAGTGAAATGCACGAAGAACGAAAAAATATGAAAATATGTACAAAGTCAGTGGAAGGTTGTTTTACTACGGCATCACAGATTTTGGCAAATAACAAAAATACCGAAATCATTACTTTTGAATAACAAATCCAAATTTACTCAAATTTTCACTACTGGGCTTCTAAAATTGTTCTCCTTTCATTCAATTCACATTAGTACTTGGGGAAACTTCCCCTTTAAAACACACTTATCAAGACAAATAACATGATCTTTAAAATGCTTACACAACCAAATCTGACGCAAAAACTTTTTTTAGACATCCTGCAATGTACAGCATGAAAAATCGTGCAAATTTGCCTTTTTTTTCGATATTAAATGCTGACTTCAAGATATTATAATTTTTTGTTCAGATACGGTAGACACTTGGAATTTGCACACGATATTTCCAATTGAAGTGTGCAGTTTTCTGAATAGTATTAATTTAATAATAATAATAAATAATAACCTATTGTTGGAAATCATTCGTAAATTTGAGTTTTGGGCTAAAACATTACCGTGTTGATTGTTCTGAAACCCATGGGCCCGGATTCACAAAGAAGGTTTGTAGGAGGTTTGTACAGACCATGGTTTATCCATGGTCTACATCTATGGAGTGCTGCTCGTATACAAGTAAAATAATTTCTAATTTCTAATGATATGACTGTTAGTGCTTGCTAACCAGCAAGTTCACCATGTGAGCAGACAAACATTTATTTGGTGCATTTTGTAAATGTGTACCATCAACATTGTTAACATGTAAGGAGTTTACAAGTGGCACTCCATAGATGTAGACCATGGATAAACCATGGTTTGTACAAACCTCCTACAAACCTGTTTTGTGAATCCGGGCCATGGTGTTTGGTATACAATATTATTGTAGAAAATTGAATTTTCATTCATATGACACCAAAACGTGCCCACCTCCCCCCGAATAATTTGCCCAAACAATACAAATCATAAGGGGAAACGGGTAATGTTATAATTTTATGAATAGCGACCCTTTTCTTGCATTATAAATAGCGCCCCTTTTCTTAGATTATGAATAATAGCGTATTATGGCGTATTATAGCGTATAATTCGTATTATGAATAGCGGTCATTATGAGTAGTGACCCCCAATATGAATTATTATTAGCGCTCCTTCTCCTTGTTTTTGAATAGCAACCCCGATTTTGTATTATGAATAGCCGTCCTAATGAGTAGTAACCCTCAATGTAAATTATGAATAGCGACCCTCATTTTACATGATGAAAAGCGGTACTTAAAGGAGCAGTTCAGTTTTGGTATCGAGGGCGCTTCAAGAAATAATTTCTTTGTGAGATAATGAAAAACTGAGTGTCAAATTTGAAAGAGCATACTTTATTTGATCAAAATCATTTCAGAAACAGCTAAAATATCAATAAATATTTCCGATCGGAATAAACATGGGGGTCCAGGTTTATTCGACGATTTAAGATAAAACAAAATAAAATGATTACACCTTTTCAACATTTTACAAAAGAGGTTTAAAATAGTTGATGATCTCTCTATTTAATCATTATTTCAAAAAAACATCACATGCACAATTTTTTGAAATACAAAATGGTTTAAACCAATGCATTTTTAGGGAGCCCCCGGCTCTTTTTTTTATAATGATAACAGGCTTTTGATTGTAATTTGGTATACCTTTCGAGCATGGTGGAGTTAAATAACTATTAGTTTGTAATGTTATGGTGCAGGTTTTGGTTACACAAATTTAGTTTGACCAAAAGTGTACTATCTCTTTAACTTTAAGAATAACGGTCCTGATGCCTTTATGAATAGCGACCCCTTTTGCATTTTATGAATAGCGGTCCTTCAGTATTGGGAAATTACACATTATGAATAGCGGTCCTTATGAATAGCGAGGTTACCCCTCTGAAATGTAGGCATGGCAACATTGAGGTTGGCGAGCACGTAAGGTACCCTATATTGACCCCGAAACATGGACCTGTACATTTGCAACAAGCAACTCACTGGAGGAAAACCGGGATAATCCATCATCATGCTGTCGCTTGTTTTTTTTTTTTTTTTTTTTATCCGACTGGCAAAGTGGAGGTGAACTTCCGTAAACAACCAGCGTTGATGGAAATGGGCACTTTATTGATTCGGTGGTCGACCACCAAGTGACACACGATATCCAAAGCTTGTAAAGTTTGATGCAGCCTATAGTGAACATCGAAATGAAGCCCAAAACAAGCATGTAACTATAATATGCATTGTACATGGTTCATACTCTTTTAGAAAGACGGGAGTCAGATATGCGAAGTTTGGTATTTTGCATGAATCATCGTGGTGGAATAATAATAGTTCCTTTCTTAATTTTGGGAATAAGACTATTGTTACATGCATGTTTTGAATAACCAGATAAAACGTCACGACCTTTAATTCACTATTGAACAAAAAAAAGATACCGCAGCTTGTAACGCTCTAGAGACAGTGACAGTATAACATAAAAAGAAAACAAAAATGAATTACAGTCTAGGAAGCGGGTTGTTTGATAGATGATTATGATAATAATAATATTAAAAATATGACGTATAGCGCTTAATGCAAACAAGCTGCTAAGCGCTTTAGAGAAGAAGATCAGAGTATATACAGATGATTATACTGGTGTTTTATAAATGTTATACATACCTTACTTTTGAATCATAGATTATTTAAACATATCGAATAAGCCAGTTCACGGTTAGCGCATGGAGAACACGGAAGTACCAGGTCAAATGGGTCAAATAAGAGTAGTCACAGTCGCAGTTTCATGTGTGCTATTCATATGCATTTTTTTAATAAAGCAAAATATTGGCGATCACATTTTCTCATAATTTCCACTTTTCGTTCGAATTGACAGGAAATTAAAACCAGGAACCAGCTATCCTTAGTAATGAAATGCGTGTTTAGAGGGTTGACGCTTTATAGGACTTATAAAGCCACATGCAGGAATATAAAACCCACACGCCGAAAGAGATCTAGTAACTTTGTGGGCATGTTAAAAAAATGATGAATGGTTAGTAAAAATGTGCAGTTTTGTGTTTCGATATGTACTCTTGAGTATTAAGTGGGAATTTCACGTTAAATGGATGAGCCGAGAGATGAGCAAAAATGCAAAGTGATATTACCTAACTCATTGCACTGACTTTGTACATGGTTATGGCTATCCAGTGGATAGTTAAAAAACTGTACGCTCCAATCGTTAATATCTTTGTAACGAAAGGGAAATTTGAAAAACCAAAACCTGTTTCATGCTTCTGTTTGTAAATCAGATACAACTCTGTATGAGAGAACCACTAGATTTCTAATTAATTTTGGGGATTTGGACAATGTTACTATCCCTTTAAATGCCGCCGGGCACTGCCCGATAAAAAAACACACTCTAACCCGACCATCGATACAAATCTGCGGCACGGGCTAAGGCGACGAATCATGACTAATTAATTGACAGTAAAATTATAAGTTTCATGAATTATTACATAGCAAAAAATTATCGTAATACATGTGCATTTTGATTTTAAAAAAGATATGAGATAGTGAGATTTGCTTTAATGAAATAGTGTATTAATTGAGTTGAGTCATTAGCCGGCGAGCCGCCTCATTCACTTAAAGTAGCTGAGCGAAGAAATATCACAAAGTATCACAAAATAGACAAATTATACATGTACGGGAAGCTTATACCAACCAGAACACAAATCATCTGCTCTTAAATCTTGAAATGTCAATGAAACGCGATAAGAATCGTGTTTCCAAGACCCTTCTCAGAACTCCTATATGGCTTGAAACGGGAATTACCGAGTACGGATTAATGACGGCACACGTGTGAGTCCCCCGCCTAGAGCGTAGAGCGAGACGTATACAACTGTGTATTGAAACCCTCACAAGTAGAGCGAGACGTATACAACTGTGTATTGAAACCCTCACAAGAAGTTCCGCAATTCAAGTTTGAGCATTTATATCTCTCATGTTACTTTATTACCGTTCATGAGTTTGGTATGATTAGAAGGCTGGTATTCCCCACTTTAAACTGATATGACATTTGCCATATATGTTATCATGGAATGCGCATGACACCCGAATACGGGGCAAAGTCAAAAGTAAAATGTTGCAAAATGCATTGATAAAACAACAGTTGTACCCTCCTTTTGTTGTGAGAACGGTGTTATGAATGATGTTCAGTCGGTCATGCGTGAATGTCAATGGCGTTTTATCATTTTTGTTGAGGATGAAATATACCTTTATTATTTTGAGGTGGTGCAATAACGATTGTGTATGTTGTTAGGAAGATGTAGTGTGTTTTATTGACTGATTGAGAAATTATTATTATGTTTGACCATATTAATGCTTTTTGCAAGATTTCACTTTTGACTTTGTAATGCACATTCCATGATAAGAAATGTCATATTAGTGTGAAGGGGAGAATACAAGCTTTCCAATGGTAACACATTTATGAACGGTAATAAAGTAATGAGGGAGATATGACCGCTCAAACTTGAATTGCGGAACTTTTTGTGAGGGTTTATAATCCAGACTTCACATGACACGAACTTAAGCCAGCTGATGATGAAAGTGGAATACAAATGTCTCGAAAACAGCTAATTACATTTTATTATTGCCTATAAAGAATATTCTATTATATGATATTGAATCATGCAAATAGATTTGTCTATACCCTTCTATGTCGTGTAATTTCCCCGAGATGCTTTCGTAAACATGTAAGCCTGGCAGCTAGCGCAGAGTGATTGTTGGTGACTATAGTTCAGGTTATGTATATAGACATGACGGTGAATCTTGAGCATACCTTTTGCATTTTATATGTCATGCAGTTCAAATAACGGTGCATATGTAATTAATATTCGCAATTAAATAGTACTAGTAGTACTAGAAGTCTTTTTAGTGACTTTACTGAAGAATGAATTCATGGTATTTTCCGTTTTGTCCTCTTCATTCTATCCCTCC